>QJNZ01000075.1:0-56592 GCA_004155055.1 Monosporascus sp. CRB-8-3
AGTAGGTGCAGGAAAAAAGGTAAAAAGACCAGGCTCGGCGCAAAAAGGCGTATGATAATAACGGTAACTGGAAGTCCCGGCTTTGAAAAGAGAAAAGGCATTACGGGTAACTTCGAATCGTTTCGAAAAAGAAGCGTTTGAAAAACGTAGCGGATTACGGGCGAATACTAAGCGGAAGGGGCTCGTCGGCGTAATTAACGTCCGAGAGGACTACCTAGGAACGGTAAGAAGTTTAGCCATCGGCTAGCAACGAAAAAATCTGGCATTCGGTAATAACGAGAAAGTTTGCCATTCGGTAACAAAGGAAGTTTGCTAATTCGGTAGTAACGTTAATAAGGATAGCTACGATAGTTAAAAATACGGACGGTTAAGCCCATAACCTAAAATAATTTATAAAAGCATTTTCTAAGCTATCGAACGAAACCGTTACGAAAAAAATATATACGTACCTAAATTAAAAATATTTCGATTTTAAACTTAGCGGAAAAAAAAATCGATTTCGCGGTAATAATAACTGGGAAATATAAAAAACGGTTTATTAAGTTATTTTAACGATAATTATTTATCGAAACGGTAATTTAACAAAACTTACTTATATTAACGAAATTAAATTAATCGTTATTATTATCGTTAGCGTTAAGAAAGATTTTATAATAATCGTTACCGGTTTTATAAAAGATGTAAATATATTGAAAACCTTAAAATGTTTATATAAAATTAAAAGTATCTATTAATTAATAGATATTTTTAGTTAATTATAGTTTTTTCGATAAAATCTTAAAAAGTTAACCCTAGATTATATTGTCGAATTTAAACGCTTAATCCGCTATTATAATAAAATCGAAATCCTTATTAATGTTAATCAGCAAATTACCTTTACCTTTAATACTATTCGAGATAAAAAATATAAGCGCGTTACCGGCTGGAAATTACGGAAAAAAAGAACATTTCGTTAGTATTCGATTATAACGGTTACTTAGGTTTATAACGACTTTATCGCCGAATTTCGAGGTAAGAATAGTAAAGAAGCTAAGAGTAAAAAATGGAAAAAATAAAGTTATAACGCTAGGTAAGATGATTAAGATAACAAGCCCTTATAAAATAAAAAAGGCGAACTACTTTGTTTTAACTATAGCGAATATAGTTACAAAGTTAAGAATTACCCGAAGGTAAAGAAAGGCGACGATAGAAAGAAAAACGGCGAAGGTTAAATCTATTAAAGCAAGGCTTACTTTATTCCTAACGGCTTAAAGGACCTATATCGCCAGCCTTTTAAAAAGTATTAAGCTAGTTATTAATAAATAAAAACGTTAGGACGGAAGCTTAAAGGCTTAAAAGCGCCGGCAAGGTTTAAATAACCTTAACGGCAAAGCAAAAATCCTTTTGCTATGATGGCGTGTTGAGATATATGTAGTGGTCAAAGGAATTAGGTATAAGGGGTGCCTAGGGTAACGGAGGGGTAGGCGCAACAGACCCACTATTTACATATATGTAGCCAGTCCTAGCTACTCCCACATCTTTCCACCTATAGGAAATAACAAGGGAATAACTAAGATTAAGCAGAACAACAGCGATACCCCGAATTGCAACACGTTTCCTTACAATTATTAAAAATATTAATTCCAGGATTTATTTCGAAAAATTATTATTACTTTTTCGAAAAATATTATATTTATAATTTATATATATATATATATATCGTAAAGTTCTAATTCTAAGCTTATATATTTTCGATTATTATCTCGAAAGTATTCGTTAATTACTTCGTATAATTAATCTTTTTTAATAATAATGTTTTTGCTAAAAATAAGGTATTAATACGCGTTTAAAAACAAAATCGTCATTTCGGATATAAGGTTATATTAAATTTTATTAGTCTATTAAATTACGAAAATAATTAATTAAAATCGATATAATCCCTTATATTAAAAACGTACGCTTTAATCGGAAATTCGATTTTAAAAAGGTTTTAATCTTTTATTCCGTAATAAAGAACGGAAAACGTTAATACTGTTCTTAGTATTATAATTAAGAAAATATACGAATAATTACAATTAATATATAACTTATATTATATTAATAATAACTAATTAATTAATAATAACGCCAAATTAAATATATAAAATTTTTAATTATTAAATATAAGGGATGTCAGTTTTGTTGTTATATTCGGCTAACTCCCGGTGCTTCTTACACTAGTGCAAATTTAATATAGCCTATTAGCGGAACATGTATCTTCCGATGACACTACCTTCTCGCTGCTAAGTCATCAGCGGCCAACACTTTTAACAGATAGAGAACCGCACCCGTTCACCTTCGGACACTTGGAACCTTCTCCCTCTACAACCATCGCCATGTCGCCATCTCTCAGCTTCCACAAACTTCTCACCAAGGCTCGCAAGCTGGTGCCTTTTCTCCCGCCGGAACCCATCTCACCTCACACTGCCAAAGAGCAGGATGCGCCGCTTCTTTCTCGGCTTCCCCCCGAGCTACGTCAGATGATCTGGGAGACGTACTTCCGTGGGTATGCGGTTCACATCCACCGACCGCGCAAGAGGCTTCGTGCCAGAGAATGCTTGATATGGGATGCAGATGATGTCTTCGCACGGGGCCCTCATTTTGGTATGTGCTGTGAGGAAAACATCCTATGCAACCATGTATCGCTACTATTGACGTGCAAGAAGATGTATATTTCCTGTCTCATCTGTTCACGTCCCTCTACTAACCATCACCTTAGCTACTTTGAATGCATATATACTCTTTATCGAGAGACTTGTTTCGACTTCTCGCATGCTGCGCGATGCGTCACGGTCATGTCTCAACGCCTTCCGGCGACTCATGTCGCCCACATTTCCCAGATCAACCTTAACTGGGAACTCTATTACCCCCTCATACTCAATGAGAAAGACCCTGGCAAGTATGAGATCCTCTGGGTGGACATTTGGGAGGCTCTGGCGGCCATGGAAGGACTCAAGTGGCTGAGAGTTGAGTTGAGGATTGCTATGCCGCATCTGGCCCCGGAATGGACAGAACGCGAATGGACTTTGTGGGAGGGGATCAAGAAGGTGACGCGTCCTTCGCATTTCGAGCTTATTTTGCCTTTCCCTGCCGCTGCCTCGACGCGGGAGGAGACACTGCCATGTACTATTATCCGCCGAGTAATGAGGGATGAATCCCACTAATGGGATTCCGCGGATACGTGCCCTCGTTTTAACGTAGTAAGCTTGCGAACGAAATGGACGAAGGTTATTATGTCGAAAATACCGCTTCCCTTAAAACTTATTTCCGTATTTGGATCTTAGTTCGCCCAAATAGAAAAGTAAAACTAAACGTATTATACGGCCCGTATATCTGACGAAGGGCAATAGGGCGTTAGTTGCAATAATTTTTCTGATGGTGGGTGGCACTCTTTTTTTATTCGTTATACTAACCTAATCAGCTTCTACAGGAATAGCTACTTTTAGCTATACCTATTTTGCACTATGATACAAGTACTAATACCGATTACTGTTACAAATTGCAACATTACATTCGGCGTAACGAAACCTTATTTATCGAGTTAATTACCGATTTATAACATTATTACCTGTAATTTAAAACCCTATTTACCGAGTACTGCGATAAAAGTATTTTAAATTAGCTTAATACTTTAAAACGGATTTTTCTAAGATTTTCCGGTATTGATTAATAGGGATTTTTATATTACTAGTACGAAAAAAACTTTTTAAAATTTTTTATTAACTGTTAAAAAATGTTTCGAAATATCGAACCCTTTTAATAATTAATACTTTACGGAAAAAAGCAACGTTTTAATATAATTTTTACGTAATTTACCTTTATTTTTATAAAAAAGAAAGTTATATATAAAGAACTAGGTTACGTTATACCGAAAGTTATAATTCTATTTAAATTTAAATTTTCGTTAGTTATCGATATTAACTTTATTTACCTTAAAGTTATATTTATAAGTAACTTAAAATATTATAACTATTTTTATTACTTAATTTTTAAAAAAACTTCGAGTAGAAATTTTATATTTTCTTTTTACCTTAGCTTTTTTTCGAATTAATAAAACTGTTTTCTTTGTTATTTACTTAATATTCATAAAAAGCGATTAAGTTATTAATTTAAACCATTTAATTTACTTTATTATTAAGTATTTAAAATTCTTTTTCCTAATTAAAAAATTGTCAGATATTCAGACTAATTGTTAGCTCCACTAAGCCACGAACCCCTTAGGTCGTATCAGCGACTGTTGTTGGACAGTCTCGTATCAGGATTGATATAGGGTCCTGTCCTAGCCTAGTCTTCTTAGCTACAGGGGGCTGTATTCTTACAAAAATAAAGTAACGCTTTTAGCTTTTTTAAAATTAATAAGTTTTTTCGTTATTTTTACTCTTTTTCGAGCCGTATTTGCTATTATTAAATCTTTTTTGCGTAATTATAAAAACAGGTATAGCGAAAAGAAAAGGTTATTGAAAAAGACGTAATACGAAAAGTTATAAGTACATTTAGGTTTATTTATAAAGAAAGTAATTATATATTACGTTAAATTTAATAAAAGAAATTTTTTATCGATTTTCCTTTTTTTTGCCTGTAGAACGTTAGTAAGACCTCCGTCTTTACCTAAATAATAGCCTGTTTATATTAAAAATAACTTATAAAAAACTAGAACTTTAACTTTAAAACTCGTATCGTCGGATTTATTGGGGATCGTAATATTAAAAAACAAATTTCCGTTATACTTTACGATATATTTATCTATATTAATATTAAACTTTAAAAAATAAAACTTAAGGGTTTTCTATTATATTTATTTAACCCATTTATTATAACGTTCGTAATTTTAAATTCGAAACCTTTACTAAATAGCTTATTATTAATTACGAAAAAAAGGTTAATAATCGGGTAATACGGCGAAAAATCTGAATTTATTTAATACGTATTAACCGACTCTTTTTCATAATTATATATATATATCAAGGTGAAAAAAAAACAGATATAATTCTTTAATATACGTATTATATTATTAATAATTACGGAAACCTGGCTTTGTTTCTTAGTCGAGTTTACAGCTATTTGTTTATTACACTCATTTTTTAATTAACCAAAATAAAATATAAAGTTTTAATAAAGTAAACTATAACAGTGTATTTAAACCTTTACGTTTATTAATAATTAATAGCTTAAAGTAAATCTCAATTAACGAATTAAGCGGCGCGTTAAGGTAAAAATTAGCTTTATTAATAAGGCCTTTTTTATATTTAAAAAGGTTTAGCTATACCGTAAATATTTGCGGTTTTATTTTAACGCTTGCAATTTTCCGTTTTCGTCTTATTTTATCTTGATTTCATACTAAAATTTAATAAAAAACGTAATGTTAAACGGGAAAAAAAAAGTAATATCGTTAACGTTAACACTTAAAATACCTTCGTACTTGTATTTTAATAAAGTAACGCAACTTAATGGAGTTTTAATAGGCGTTCTAGGGGGCTACAATGGACCTAGCTTTCGTTTTAAGCTAATTGACCCGCTGAAAAATTGTTACAACTAACGCTCTATAGCCCTTCGTCAGATATGCGTATCTGTTATTAAAACGAAGGCATATTATGCTTGCCGCGGCGCCACGGTAACCTTACGTACTGAAGTTCGCAAATGCTTTAAGAAAGCTAATAGAACTCTGATAGCAGAGTCATGTATATCAATCCTTGTAAGCTTGTCTTTAGCGCCCATTACAAGCTAAATCAAATCAACCCCGGCCTGAGAATGAATTGCATAGGCTAAAATTCCCTGGGAGTGGATTAAAATTAGCTTATTTAGATTGGTTTAGCAATGCGTTTTAACCCAAGTCCTTTAGAACCTCGAAATATATGAAGATTATATATAAAGAGAGTTGCTAAAGGATATATGCTAACCTGCTTTGCTATTCTTCGTTACCGGCCGTATATAAGCTCGTTTAAATGTTATCTTTTTTAACCGGCATCGTTATTAACGTAAATATAATTAAATAAAACTATTTAAAACTACGTAATCTACTTAAAAAAAAAGGAAGGACTTTATACTTTCGAAGTATTTTTAACGTTATAATATGCTTACAAGACTGGTTACTAAGGCGCTGCTTTTAGGGTACTGTTAGATATAAGAGACATCAGTTAGGTTATTCTATTAGGGTTTTTTAAGTGCGCTCTCGTAACGCGTATAACTTTACTATAACTTAATAACGGAATACATATGTTTTAATTATAAAACAACCTTTTCGTCTTTAGTATATCAATTTATATCTAGTTATTTAATATATATTTTTAACGCTATAAAGTATTTAAACTATTAATTATTACTCTTTATCTTTTTTAAAACTGTAGTTATTTATGTTATTCTTTTTAACGATTAACTCCTTTTAATTAATTAGTTTATTTACTAAAGTTACTAGTGAAATATTCGCGGGTATTAAACCGCTTTCGTAATATATAATAATTTTAATTACTTTTAGAATGTTTAAAAGCTTACTATAGTAAGACTGTTATTAATTGATTTATTACTATATTATTCGTAGAGATAAAATATATCGGATTTTTTTATAATAAAAAATATTATTTTCGTTAACGAACCCCTTATATATAAATTATTTTAATAGATATTTTATAATTCCGTTTTTATTATAACTTTTAATATTATAATTTATCCCTAAGTAGAAAAAGCTTTTTTTTATGATTTACGTATATATCAGAACTTCTTTTAGTTATAAAATAACTATAATATTTTGCTTAATTTCTTTTCGTTAAATTATTTTTCCCGAGTAACATTATTATATATATTTAAAAAAATTTCGATCGCTCGTATTATCCGATAAAACGATATCGTTTTATATATTTATACAAGGTTAGCGCCGAATTATAAATCTTATATTTAAATTCCGATTAAATATAATATAACTTAATTCATTATTTCGTAATACGTAATGTATAATTTTACGTTAAATCCTATTAATCTGAATTCGATAAAAAGTAAGTTAATTATTAACTATTACGGATAAAATTCGTTTTTAATATATATTAATCAAATTATATTAAGCTAAACTAAAGTTAGATAATATTTTAATATTAAGTATTAATTCTTTTAAAAAACTCATTTAAATATTGTTAAAGAATAATGTTAACTAATCTATATATAAAATAGAATTATAATAATTAGATTTTTAGTTAAGCGAAATGTTAAAATTATTTCGGTACCGAAAGATTATTAAAATCCTTAATCTTTTATAGAAATATACCATTTTTTTAATTAGTTAATACGCTTAATTAACGAAATATTTACTTTTCTAATAATATAAACCGATAATATAATTAAGATAAAAAAGTACCTTTTAACGAAAAATATACTAGAACTGATCGAAGATAAGATTAAACTTTAAAATCTTTAATATAATATAATAATCTTTTTATTATAATATCGGCTATTCCTTTAAGTCGTATAAGACGTTTTAATTAATAAGACTTTATTACGATTATAATACGATAAAAATATTTTTATATATACGTAATTCTCCCTAGAGCAAACGTAACCGTATAACTAAATTAAATAAATTAATAAATTATACTATCTCGGTTACTAAACTTTACCAAACTCTAACCTTTTCGCCGCTAACTTCAGGTTACCTAATTATACCCCTATCGACGACCATTCTTAACGAAATTTTAGACGGTTTTCACAATCCGGAATAACCGGACAAACTATTGTTTATAATCCTTTTTATATCGATTTAAAAGTTAAACCTTAACGTTTTTAAGCCCGTTATTATTATTTTCTAATTTTATCAGTAATTTTTTTATAAGCCGGATATTTTTTAATATAAATTTACGCAAAAATCGATTGTTTTTACCGTTTTAAATTTAATCGTATTGAAAATTAAAAATAAAATCCAATTTCTTTTCGAAAATGTTATTAATATTAATAAAAATATTAATATATTTTAATCGGCCGATTATATTATTTAAATCGGGTAATATAATTAAAATTGTTTCCGTCGAGATTTTGGAAACACGGAATATTAAGACTTTATATTTATATTTAGCCGGTATATTTTAATTATTATAATTAATAAAAATTTAAAAACTTATAAAATTTATTAAAGTTAAAAAGGTTATAAGATTAATAAAAGGTCATAAACTAACTATCTTATACGGACTTAAGATTTACCGTAAAAAACTTAATATCTTTTAAGTTATTATTTAAAATTCCCCTAATCAAACCGGCTAAAAGGTATAAGGTTTATCAAGGTCGAAACTTATCGGCATTACGTATTAATCGGCTTTTAAATAAGGCTTTTCGTAACCAAGATATAGTTTATTGGTAGCGTAAAATCAATTAATAATTAACGTATTCGAAAATGTTAAATAAATTATTTATCGTATTAATTATTAATATAATTACTTCGTATCTTTAGTTCAGCCTGGATAATACGGCTTAAACCTAACAACCTTATATATATACGTAGTAAAATACTTTACGGAAACGAAAATATTAATATCTTAGTATAACTTAAACTTTAAATCGAACTAAATTAGAATAATAATTAATATTCGGACAACACTTCTGTTAATATAAAGGCATATATATTACTATACGCGTTATTAAGTTATTAGCTTCTTCGTATTGTTAGTTCTGTCTTATATTCTTCAAATTATACATTTTAATAACAATTAAAAGAGAGTTTTTCGATGTTTTAAAATATTTACGTTAATAAATATATGTTTCGTTTTTTTATAAATCTAAAGTGATAATTATAAGTCTTATTTTAATATTCGGTTTTCTATTTTAAGTATATTATATATTAATAAATTATAATATTAATACTGTAAATGTAATAAATAATTTCGAAAAGGTTTAAATTAACGAAATATTATGTTTTTTTAAAATATATCAATAATTTTAAAGTATTTAACTTTTTCGTAAGCCTTAATAATCCGATCGGATTATTTAGAGACTTAATTTTATTCACTTCGTATTCGTTTTATATTTTTTTTAATGGGTATTAATAATAACGTTTATAATAAGGTTTTAGTTTTTTTTTACTAAGGAATTCCGGCATTAATGTTAGGCTTTACGGTTTTATCTATATAACAATTTTTAAAAGTTTCAAAAATCTTTTAATAAATTAATTATAACTAAATTTAAAAGGTTAATTATTATAAATAATTCTTTAATTTTTTAAATTCGAAAATACGCTTTTAATAATTAAGCTATATTTAAGTATAAAATAAATAATAATGTTTAAAATTTTTCTTAAGTGTATTTTATAATTTTATTATATTTTAACAGCGAATAATTTCGTTTGTTTAACTGTAAATCAAATTATTTATATTATTAATATAACTATAGTAACATTTAAATTTAATATAAGTAATAAGTTATATAATATCTTATTAAAAAAGGTTACTTTTTTAAAATATTTCCTTTAATATCGAAATTATCAGTTTTTCTATTTTAATCTTTTAATTTCCGTTTTACTACGTAATATTCGTTATACCGTTAATTATTATAAATCCTTCGATTAACTTTATTTTTAAAAAGTATTTTCGTTTTTTATAATTATATAAGTTATCATATGATAAAAATTATCGTTTATATTATACGATTAATTTAAAATAACTTAATTAAATAATAGTTCATAATTATTATTTGCGCTTTTATATATATTTATTATTCATTATGAAGCGTTTTATTTTATATTAAAATATAATGTTTTATTTAGTCACTTTTTATTAATCGGTATATTTAAAATAAACGGTCTTGTAGTAAAATATCGGAATTATCATTTTTCGTAATTATTCGGAATTATTTTAATTGGAAATCATTCAATTAAAGTTTTATTTATTTCGATTTTTTTACGAAAAATTATAAAGTTTCGGTAATAAATTAAAACTAATTTCCTTATCGAGCATGCTAAATAAATTAAGTTAAAAAATTATTCCTAAATAATAAATATTTAAAAAGAAGGTTATAAATAAAAATATAAATAAAGTTATATAAAAAAATCAGGTAAATTTGTATTAATTAGTATTAAGACCGTTGAAAGAGATTATCGACGGTGGTAAACAATAACGGGGTTACGCCCGAAAAGAAAGAGCTCTTAGAAATACCCTTAAATCTAAGTAGAACTAATTAACTACGTTTAAAGCTAAGTCTTTAACCCTGTACTATTTTTTTATAAAATCTTATTTTAACCCTGTTTTTAGTTTAGCATATAAGAGAACCTACATTATTTTTTAGATTTTAATTACGTGAAATATAAGCAAGCTACGTAAAGAAACGAGTTACGCGTACTGATTTACTTTTAATATAACTTTTAATAACTTTACGATTTTTTTAAAAATAAAGATCATTTAAAATATATTTACCTTAATCTGTTTAACGTACTACATATGCAAAGCGAATATATAAGCGAAGCGAATAAATTTTAACACGTTTAACCATTTAATTTTAATTATTTATTTCTTAATATTAATAATATAAAACGGCCTATAAAAAAACAGAAATAAACTTAGCAGTTTAAGCTAAAAAACGAACTCCGAAATTTAATTATACGATATTTATTTTTATATATTAAATCGCCTAAATTACGTTATATAAACGATATAATAATAAATATGCCCGAGCCGATATTATTCTCACCCAGCAGAAATTAACGCAGACCGAAAAGAAATCGATTATTAAACAAATCCTTAACCTAAATACGCAAATATTTCTTATTCATCTTTAGTATATAGAAAATATAGCGAATTTGCGATTTGCTTAATATATTACGGAACGCGTTAACGTTAAATAAATATTTAACTTTATTAAACGGTAATAAAAATGTAAAATATATTTAAATCGAAATATAAATTATTAAAAGATTCTATATAAAAATCTGGAAATCTTTCGTAAATAATTTAAACTTGTTCTGATGATAATAGTAAAATACTGTATCGCAAAGGAGGATATTTACAATTTCGACGAGAATAAGTTTTTGATAAAACTTTTTATAATAACCGGTATAGTTATTATTAATGCTAAAAAACGTAGAAAACTTAAATAAACCTAGTAAGAAAATTAGAAATAATTCATAATAATATAAGTTATTAACTTTTAAAATGAAGCTTTATTTTTATTTATTATTTTTGCTAAAGAACTCTTTTTTTTTTAGCTGGATTACCGATAACTTATTTTTACCCGATTAAAAGATTATTATAAGCAAAAAGGGCTAGATAATAAATAAATTAAATTTAAAACAAGTTAAATATTTCGATAAACATATTTAAATACGTATTAAAAATTCGAAACGTTTTTTTCTTTTCGACGGTTACGAAAGTTATTATTTAATCGAATTCGAAAATTATTATAAAATTAATAACATTATTATAGTTTATATATTTACTTATTTTTTTATCTGTTTTAACCTTTTAACGTATTTTATTTTTCCGTATTAAAAAGCGTTTATTTGTTATATATCGAAAATTTTATATAACGTTACGTTATTTATATTATTAAAGAAAATTTTATCGCCGGCTTTTACAACGCGTTTAAAGTTAACGTATTATATAAGCAAGCTATATATATAAATAAACTGTATACTTTTTTCATCATTTTAATTTTTTAACTTTAATTATTTATTTCTTAATAATTATAACATAGAACGGTTTATAAAAAAACAAAAATAAATTTAGCCGTTTAATTTAAAAAACGAAATCCGAAACTTAGTTATAAAAAACTTAGTTTTATTTATAATATCCGATTTATTACTTTAAGAACGCGAATTAATAAGAAATGCGCCCGACCCGATACCATTCTTAATTTGCGAAAATTAATGCCGATTAAAAAGAAATTAATTATCGAACGAATCCTTAATTTAAATACGTGAACGTTTTTTATCCGGCGGTAATATATTAAAAATATGGCGAATTTGTTATTTGCGCAGTATGTTATAAAACGCGTGGGGGTTAATTAGGTTTTTAATTTTATTAAACGGTAATATAAATTTAAAATGCGTTTAAATCGAAAAATAAATTATTAATAGGTTTTATACGAAAATCTAAAAATATTTCGTAAATAATTTAAGTTTATTCGGGTTAAAATTGTAAAATACGGTATTACGGAAAAGAATATTTATAATTTTAACGAGATAAAATTTTTAATAGGTTTTTTTATAATAATAAATAACGTACCATACCACTTCGCAAGCCAAACCACCTCGCAAACCGCTTTTATTAATATATTCATTATCTAACTTTCATCAGTAATTATTTAATATTAATAATATGGAACGTTTTATAAAAAAATTTAAAATAAACCTGGCTATTTAAATTAAAAAACGAAACCCGAAATTTAATTTTAAAAAGTTATATTCTTTTTATAAAATCCCCGAATTTACTTTAAAAGCCCGATATTACGGTCGACGCGCCCAAGCCGATATTTTGTTTAATTTACGAAAATTAACATTAACCGAAAAAAAATCCATTACCAAACGAATCCTTAACCTAAATACGTAAACGTTTTCTGTCCGGCTTTAACATGTTAAAAATATAGCAAATTTACTATTAACCCAGCGCGTTATAATACGCGTTAAAATTAACTGGGCGTCGAAATTTATTAAACGGCAAAAAAAATTCTAAACGCGTTTAAATCGGAATATCGATTATTAACGGGTATTATACGAAAATCTAAAGATATTTTACAAGTAATTCGAATTTATTCGGGTTATTATTATAAAATATGACATTATAAAAAAGGATATTTATAACTTCGACAAAACTGGATTTTTAATAAAGCCTTTTATAATAACGGGTATAATAATTACCAGTATTAAAAAACATGGAAAACCTAAATAAACCTAACAAAAAAATAAAAAATAGGTTACAGTTATTTAAATTATTAATTCCCAAAATTAAGTTATATTGTTATTTATTATTATAACGGGAAAAAATTACTTAAAGTTTTGGTTTTATAATAACTTATTACTAATAACCGATTAAAAAATCGCATTAAATAATAATAGCTAAATAACGAACGAATTAAGTTTAAAATAAGTTTAATATTTCGATTAATATATTTAAATACGTACGAAAGGATTTAAACGTTTCCTTATTTTTAACGGTTACAAAAACCATTATTCGATAAAATTCGAAAAATATTACGTTAATTACAATATTATTACACTTTACATACCCGCGTATTTTTCGTATAAATTTTAATTTTTTAACGTATTTTGTTTTTTTGCTTTAAAACGCGTTTATTCGTTATATATCGAGAGCTTAATATAACGTTATTATATTTATATCGCTAAAAAAAAATTCCTTACCGGCTTTTACGACACGTTTAAAGTTATTATAACGTTCGATAATATCAAATCCGGATTTACGAAAATTAACTTTATTTTATTCGATTTTAATTACGTTTTTTTTAAATTCGAAATTCCTTTAGTTATGCCTATGCCGACCGTCTCCCCGTTAACCTTTGCCGGTTTTATTCGTTCCCCGCCTGCGAAAACCCTTAAAAATATTAAGAAAGTAATAAAACAAAAACGTTACTTGCAAAGAAAAATTAGAAATTACCAGGGTAGCTCGCCGACAAGAATCGTTAAATCGGCGAATCTTTTAACAAAAAGTAACTTATTATTTTTGTACAAAATTACTTTTTTTTTAAAAAAAGTTACCCAATTGCGCGAAACGAACCATATTTTAAATAAATGTCGAAAGATTAAAAATAAACGTTTCTAAGAAAAAAGGATATTTACTATATAAAAGGGATAAGCTTTTCTGGCCGAAAAGGAAAAAAATGGTGGAAAAATACAGTTTACAGCGGTTAAAGGTAATTATCGTAAAAAGGTTATAACGAAAAAACGGAAATATAACATTTGCGGTAAGCTCGGATATAATACGTATACTTATAATAAAGCTGTAAAAACGTTTAGCGAAAAAAAATCCGATTAATTTATATTATTTTAATATGTTATGATTAATTAATTTAAATTTTTTGTCGCGAAATGCCGAAAAGCGGTTTGCGAGGTAGTTTGGCTTGCGAGGTGGTGTAGTACGTTATAGTAATTATAAATGCTAAAAAACGTAAAAAATTTAAATAGGTATAATAAAGGAATAGGGAATAACTTACGGTAATATAAATTGTTAATTTTTAAAACTGGGCTTTATTTTTATTTATTATCTTTACCGGGAAAAATTACCTTTTTCGCTGGTTCGCCGATAACTTATTTTTATCCGATTAAAAAATTATTATAAGCGAAAACGGCTGGACGATAAATAAATTAAATTTAAAATAAATTAAGTATTTTGATAAATATATTAAAACGCGTATTAAAAATTCGAAATGTTTTTTTATTTTTAACGGTTACGAAAGTTATTATTCGATTAAATTCGAAAATTATTATAAAATTAATAATATCAGTATATTTTATATATTTGCTTATTTTTTTTATCGGTTTTAATTTTTAATTGTATTTTATTTTTCCGTATTAAAACGTATTTATTCGTTATATATCGAAGGTTTTATATAACGTTACGTTACTTATATTATTAAGGAAAATTTTATCGCCGGTTTTACGACGCGTTTAAAATTATTATGACGACCGATAATATCAAATCCGGATTTATAAAAACGGGATTTATTTTATTCGATTTTAATTATACTTATATTAACCGTTTTTCTATTTATTTTTACTATTTCCGTTATTTCTCTATTTACAAAAACTTTTAAAAATGTTACTAAAATAATTTAACGAGAACGTTATTTATAAAGGAAAATTAAAAATTACTAAAGTAACTTGCCGATAAAGATACTAAAGTTAGTTAATTTTTTGATAAAAAGTAACCTATTATTTTTATACGAAATCTCTTTTTTTCGGGAGGAAAACGGTTATTTTCGCGAAACGAACCACGTTTTTAATAAACGCCGGAAAACCAAAAACAAACGTTTTTAAAAAGGAAAAATACTTACTATAAAGAAGATATGAATTTTCATAGTTACGAAAAAAAGTAATGGTAAATAATTGTAACTGGTAACGGCCGAAAGGGGTCGTTGTAAAAGGGTTTAAGTAAAGAAACGGAAATATAGCGTTTGCGGTAAGCCTAGATATAATCTAATAAAAACGTTACTTTTAAAGAACTATTAAAATAACTAATTAATAAAAATATGATTTTTTTGAGAGACGGTTATTTTCGGATAATAAATTACGACTTTAATAAACGTCGAAAATTTAATATATATATCCTTAAAAATTAAACGTTTACTATAAAAATATAAGGTTTTATAATAAAACACAAAGAGTAATAATAAATAACTATAGTTAATAAAGGTTGAAAGTAATTATAATTAAAAAGATTTAAATAAAAAAGAAAAATATAGCGTTAATAATATGCTCGAATATAATATACGTATTTATAAAAGTTTTTTTTTAAATATTTAACGATAAAAACTTTAATTAGATTAAATTATTTTATTTAAGTTTATGTAAGAGAAATATTAAAAGTTATTTAATTATATATTACTATTCTATAAATATTAGGAAGTATAGAATTAATTATAATGAAACGTAATTTAAATAATAATATAAGCTAGTTATAAAATATATTTAAATTTTATATTATCTACTTTTAATAATAATAATATATAATTAAAGTTAATACGTTCGATTATTTAATTACGTAGTTTTAAAGTTATAATTAAATATATTAAATTAATATACTTTATGTAAAACTAGTATATAATTATATAAATTTCTTTTTACGGTTTAATTAATAATTTATTAAGTATCTTTACCGAAACTTAATAATAATAATACCTTTTTTAATTAAATAAATCGACGTACTATTCGTATTAAGTACGAAATATATACTTAGATATCCAACTATAAATAAAGGTTATATATAAAGTTAAATAATTATATTAATAATATAAATCGTTATATATAGCAAATCTCGTAATAAAGAAATTATTAAAACTTTTTTAAGTTTTCGTAAATCGATTGTAATTTTACTATTATATCTAACGGAAATTTTTTTCTAAAATAAAATAGAAACTTAATTTAATGGCTTAGATAATATTTAAAATACTTTAATATAAATAATATGTCATTATACATAATTTCGATTTTTATTAAACTTTATTTAACTTTAATAAAGTATAGCTATAAAATATTTAATCGGAATAATTAATTAATAAATTTAAAAAGAGGCAATTACATAGCGGAAAGAATAATTTTAAAACGGCGGATAACTCCTTAATTTTATACTACTAGCTATTAATGTTATAAGTTAATACTTAATTAAGTTAAATAAATTTAAATTTAATTAATAAATAATACTAATAGAAATTATTACGGGTAATGTTATAAATTAAAAAACATTAATAGTAACGCAAACTTATATTATCGATATTAAAACTGAAAATGAAATTAGGTAATAGTAGTAAACCTTAACGGAGTTACCCTCGGTAAAAATAACTTCTAAGAATATACGAAAGCTAACTTCTTAAGCTTTACACTAATTTAATAAACTTAGAAAAAATATTTAAAGTAATAGAAGATATAAAATATTAAAAGCGGAACTTTATTTATTTATAAAAATAAAAATTTTTAAAAAAAAGATTCGAAGAACTATAATAATATTAAAAAGCTAATAATATCTTATTATAAAATTTACTTAGTATTTATAAGTATACAAGGTAAAGTGCCATTGTAGTATCTAGCTATGTATATACAAGCTGATCCGTTCACTACATACATGTACACAAATAGTTCTGCACAAACGCGACCGGGGAACACCCCCCTAAAAACCGTCCCTTCTTAGCCAAGGGCCGGAAAAACGCAATGCGGGTTATGTGACACACGGCAACTGACGATAAGATACACCCGATTAATTAATTGGTTCCCAGCGCCCCCAATCGTGACTGGTTCTAGGCCCCAGCCACCCCTCAATTGTCGCCGACACGGTGGCGGAGCCGAAGCCCCATGGTCTAGCTCCTCTAGGCTGGCGTCACCTAAAGGAACGGCGGCCCAAGCTGGATTTGAACCAACTGTCTTTTGCGCCCAACCGCAACAGGGTACCCAAGCCTGTCGCAATTGAAAAAGACACCCAGGCTCGCGACCACTGAGCCATTGGGCCATTTATAAGTATAAAAACTATAACTTTTTTAATTTTTAATATTTTAATAATAAGAATTGTTTTAATACGGTTATTTTAAATTTTTACTTAAATATTCGCGGGGTATTTTAAGTTTTGTATTTTATTTTTTTATTTCCTAAATAGATAATAAATAAAATATAATTATCTCTTATAGTACTATATATTTAAAAGCGCCTTTTAAATATACTACCCCCTTTTTACTTATATTAAATTTGCGGACCGAATATTTGCGTTTTAATACATTAAAACATCTAGATGCTCTCTAACTAATAATTGTTCTGTATAGGTATTATCTGTGTAACAGTTAGGCTGGTCGCTAGAAAAGAGTACATAGAGTGTAAAACGTGTAAATTAACATCATTGATCTTGGCTTTAGAGAACGGTAGCTAGAAAGCTTTATATAGAGCGTAGGAGCCCCGAAACAACGTTTCTGTAAGGTGCTTACAGGGTAATGGGTCTTGATGACTAAGCAGGTTACCCCTATTCTGCGACAATCTGCTTATATGAGACAAAACGATTATTATTGTCTAGGAGAATAGAATAAGATAATGAAAAGGACCTTCGAAGCTTCGTATTAACTGCTAACTATCTGCGCTGGCATTAACCCAAACGAAATCATATCTGACAAATCATACTTGGCTTTCTACGACTAAGAAGATGTTGGCTTCCAGGTTCGCTTTTTAACAGAGCTAACTAGTCGGTTTAAAGCAAAAGTCCGGCATGGTGGTCTGCACAATACGTGGCCTTATTACCAACCGCAGCTCCCAGATTTACACAAAGCGCATTTTCGGGGCTGACGGTAGCCGAAGTACGGTGGCGCGTTCTTAGATTTCAAATTCGACTCAAGTCCCTTCGCTGGCATTGCTACTAGCATTCTTTTAACACCGATCTCGGCCACTTGATGTCCCCTGACCGATATGCTCAGCTGCAGAGTATTATGCAATCGGAACCCACGTTTAAATATTCAAGTTCGGGACCGCACTCCATGTGAGTGATCAGACCCTGGAATGAGTGGTTATTGGTTCGCGCCGCGCCGGGTACTAGCGAGCATCCTATTAAGCACCAGGTTCCGGAGAGTCCGGAGTCGCTTGAATGCGTCTAAGAAATCGTTGGCAACGACTCGGTCGAGATCCTGAGGCTGGATCCGTGGTTTATGCCCGAAACCGTCGCGGAACGGTTCTTTTCGGTGGAGAACGACTGGTTCCATCTCTGGGATGCCGCACATTACCACCCTCCGGCTTTCGCACTAGGTAGCAACACGTGAGTTATCGACAAATCCAATAGAAATCCACGAAGGCTAACCTCGGCTTTTAGTTGTATCCAAGATGCGTACAATCTCGGTTAGAGGGTCGCACATGAGTCAAACGGCATCCGCAGACCCGAGACGGCTAGAGTCGTACACCGAGGAATGTCAGCCCGTTGGCGCGCAGTTTGTCGAAGAAACCAATAATCACATGGGAAAGCACATAGCGGTCTGGAAAGCTTTGGGTCTGCTCGGCACACTCGAAGAAGGACGGCAGCTGATGGCCGAGCTCTCGGCTCCGAGAAACGTGGGTAGCGAAACCAGAGCTCGCCTGCACGCCGCCTCGAAGGGCAAGCAGCAAGAAGGAGGGAGCATCGGTATGTCTCCAATGCTATCCACCCCGACGATGAAACCCAGCGGATGGCCCCTGTCGAAATAGACCCCCTCGTCAAGATACAAATCAGCAGGTACACTGGTAGCAGGCTACCGCATGCGTGGCTAGACGTTCCCATAGGCAGAAAGAAGATATCGGCCAAGGGCGTGGACGGACACGGCTCTTTCTGTCTCCCGACCGGGATCGGCGGTAATGCTCGGAAGCGTGCGGCGGAGAATATCTCCAGGGTTACCGGAATACCGATTCGCAGCTACGGAATAGGATTTGGCTTGGATTACCATGACAGTTATCGTGGCTGCTATGCGACCAGTGCGGATGGACGAGGATAGGTGCGTGTTCGTGCGTCCCGACAGGTAAGTCGCGTAGAGATTTACGGAGATACTACCGGCTGCAAGGTAAAGCCCATGCGTGCGCTGAACAAGATTCCGTCCGGGAATGGGATTGAGCTTGAAACTAGTGACTAGTCGCAAACTGTGAACATTTAACTGTAGACAACTAGCATGTAAGCAAGCGAAAAATATGGATTCAGTACTACGCATCAGACCACTTCTAGAGACTCCTTTAAGCTTTAATGGGTGGTGGCTTCAACTTCCTGTCTAGAAACACACGCTGCGCTCATTAAACGAGCCCAATCACCTCCCAGAATACATCGATAGCGGCTGGAACGTCTCGCTTGATCTACCTTTGCCTAATAGCCTTACTCGCTAACACCACTCACTGATCACCCTCCTTCTGCAGCGCTGCAACGACTTCCCTCGTCGTCCTCGTAGGCCCGAAACCGAAATCGTAGTTCTTCAGACTCCTCTCATGCTGCGCCTTAGTCGCGCTGCCGCACGCGTCGCTCACGAGCCATGTCTCCCAGCCGCGGTTAAAGGCGCTGCGGGCCGTGGTCTCGCAGCAACAGTCCGTCATAACGCCGCAAACGACGAGGCGCTCGACGCCTTTGTCCTCCAGCAGCGGCGCCAGGTTCGTGTTCACGAAGGCGTCGTAAGTGTTCTTGTCGACGACTTCCGAGTCGTCGCCGACAAGCTCCTGGATCACCGGGATCAGCCGCCAATCCGCGCTGCCGCGGTGGATCGAGCCGTCGGGACCCCACTTCCGTACCAGCTGGTTCCTGTACGGCGGCATGAGGTCCGACTCTGGGTGCCCGTGCCGCGTGAAGATGACGGGCCGCGCGGTCTCGGAGAAGAAACTGTGCAGCGTCTTGATGTTTGGTATGGCTTCCTTCGCCATACCGTAGAAGTGGTTCTGCATATCGATAATCAAGAGTGCCGTCTTCATTTTGAACAACCGATACTCTCGGATTGTGTGGCTCTGATATGTAGTAAGGATCGCTATACCGGAAGTTCTATGACTTCTACGGCGCTACTTAAGTTGTTTGCTGCTATGTTTTTATATGGATGAATGTGCACTACAACCCATCCAGAGTGGAGTACTGTCGGCTAGTCAGGTGTGCTATAGCACACTAACCAAAGAAGGGCTGCCTCTGACCGGAGTATATATGATCCGTTGCTAGGGCTATATAAGTTAGTACGCGGGCGTAAAACGCATATGACTAAACAAATATAGCAGTGTACACTGCTGCTGCGAGCCTAGAACCACTATTCTCTCTGATCAGAACTTTTAGTATCCTTACACCACCTGTGAGAGCCTCTGCCACTGTATCATCGCTGCATGGTCCTTTGAGAAGACCCACCTCGTGTAATCTAATTGACCACTGGTCAGCTGCGCCGTAATTCTATCTATAGGTAGGTGGTACACCTACACCTAAACCGTTACTTAAGAACATATGAACCGATAACCGCGGGAATTTCCATTTAGTAGATTATATGAAAAGTGAGCAGTATAATAGGAGACTTGGATAAAGTCTAGACACCAGTCAGGCCAAGTTCATGTTGTAGTAGTGTCGTTTCTCTTTACACTATGATGCTATCTATTTATTTTCTTTTCGTTTGAATGGATTCCAACTCCCGATGAGCACTGCGCCCGCGATGGCGATGCAGATTACGGCGATAGTCGCTGCCTCTGCTAAGCCTTCATGGATTTGCGCGTTAGCGAATGCAGTCCAAACCCCAGATACCTGAACGGAGTCCACTTACCGAGGCCTTTCCCTATGTCATTCTGGTTCCAACCCAGAGCAACGGACTGAGTACAATCGGCTGGCTTGAAGTAGTCGAGAGCGTACAGTGAAGTCACAAAAGACAAAGGTGTCTACACATTGCTATTAGCGCATGGGGATTATAGAGGCCGATGGTGGTTGGGTTACGCAATAAAAGCGACTTACAAAGATGATGGTTACAACAGTGAAGACAAGGATCGCCTTGTTTTGCCGCGCAGAGCTCTTGGCTTCCTGGGACGCAGACTCCGCTCCGTCAATATTAGCTTGTTTTTGCTTCAAGTCTAGTAGGTGATTTAGCTTGGTTAACATGTCAGCTTACTGATAATCAATTAGGTCTGTGCAGGTAAGGAAATACATACCGACTTTTCCACTCGTGCAGCATCCTCATCCAGTCTCGTCCAGCGTTGCAGAAGAACCTCAAGAGTACGATCGGGCTTCGAGAAAAAACTTTCCAGTTCTGTCTTCACCAGACCATCTTCAGTTCTTCTTAATTGGTGTGTCAGCGAGGACATGGCAGCCTGAGAGACCTCGCCCTGGTTTTGGAGGATGGTTTTCACCATATTGATTTCGTCACGGACATCCTTGATTTCTCTCAAGCATTCGACTTCCATATGAATGTCTTTGGATATTGAACTGACATGTCTCTTGGCACTTCTGTCCTTGAGCGATTGGAGGAATGTTTTGCGGAACCTAACCTCCTTCTCAGACTTGGGTATTATTAGCATCCCAGGCTGATTGACAATTCTTTTGATGCCACTGTTTCAGAAGGA
The DNA here is from genome assembly GCA_004155055.1 of Monosporascus sp. CRB-8-3. Taxonomy (NCBI): domain Eukaryota; kingdom Fungi; phylum Ascomycota; class Sordariomycetes; order Xylariales; genus Monosporascus; species Monosporascus sp. CRB-8-3. The sequence continues at coordinate 21,698 of QJNZ01000075.1, forward strand.
AAGAACAGCCTCACCTGCAAGGCAATATAGCGAGCGAACCAAAGAGTTGATGGACTGTCCAGACCCGAGTTTGCAGGATCGTTGAAAAATCCAATGGAGTGCTTAAGCACGAGAGCCACAAGTCCATCCGGCGTGCATTTCTCGTCGGGCTGTTTAAGTAGACGGACCAGGGCCCTTCTGATGCTGTTCCGGAGCGTACGGTCTGCAAATTCGTCGCCACCGTGAGTTCGCTCAGGGAAGCAGGTTATTACAGTCTCTGCACTCCAGTCAGGATCACCGTCTGCCCCGATCGGAATTCCTAGGGACTCTCTACCTTTGTCGATGCGCCACAGCCACAGCTGTGGCACCATAAGCCGCATCAACTGCCGAGAATCGCTCACTTCTTCCTGTTGTTGCCATCCGCCGCCACTGTAAGTCGTAAGATAGGGTTTCCGGAGGGCTTTCGTTAGCACTTGGTCTTCGTCTCTGTCGCTAGTATTGTTGAGCCCTATATGGTAGGACTGGTCCAGGGTCGGAGATATATATATATCTGGATAAGCGCTCAGGAGGCTATCTCTTTGGCCTATGTACGTTTTGAAGGTGTCTTCGGACTCAATGTCAAAGTAGTGAATCTAAACCACGTCAACAACTAATATCGCGAATCGAGCAAGCCAAGTACAAGGCTAGACCCCTTACAGCCATTGAAGTCCGTAAAAAGTCATCTACGTCGGGCCTGCTAACACGCTTGAGATCGTTTATTGGACAGCACTCTTGCTATTATCTTGTAAGCGCTCGTATATGAAGTATTCGCGAATATACCCGTGGACGCACCTGGAAATGAGGCTGCCTGAAACGAGACTCGGGTGAGGTAGCAACACGCTGGTAGAAATTATTGTGCATAAACGATTTGATCTCGGTGCAATAGTCCGCCGTCTTGCGGTCTGTGTAGCACAACCGTTCAATAAGATCCTAGGACAGTGTTTCGTCAAAAAAAGAGGGGGAAAGGCCAAGGGAGGTTTCTTCGTACCTCAACCCATTTCCCCTTGAGATGCAATGGTTAACTCTAATGCCATCCATAGTTTATTCGATATCAAAATAACTTACATGATTGAGGGGAAGATGAATCCATTGATATATTGCCCGCTCTGGGCGTTTCGGCAGGTAATCGTCTCGGTATATAAGCTCATAAACACTGGGGTTGATCTCCTGAGAGACGACATCATGGTCTACGCCGAAATATAGAACCTGTGCTGTGAAGTTCTCGCAAATTGTCCTTTCATCTTCCCTAGGAGGCCGAGGTGGCAGTTGTAGCCTCGTTCTCTTACCATGTCCCACCTTGGTCCACTCAACGATTGGGGGAGTAGCGAAAATATTCCTCGATGACTCTAAACTTGCATAATCTCGCGCTGTCTTCCCCTGCTTAGTCGTAAGAGATGAATCTGCAGCGTGCTTCAAAAGCAGCGTGATGATAGAGTCATGCCCAAGTTTAGCCGCCAGATGTAAGGGAGTTTCGCCGGCTTCGTTCTGAGCATTTGGGTTAGCACCGAATATGAGTAGGTCGGTGGCAATGTTCTCTATGTTGATGTTTGCGGCGTAATGAAGGGCCGTCCAGCCCTTCCAGTCCGCGACATCTGGGGCCGCACTGTTCTCGAGAAGATAGTGGACAAGCTGCTGTTTTCCAAGTCTAGCTGCCAGCCAGATCGCGTCCGCCCAGCCTAGTATGGATGAGTATAAAGATTCATCGACGCTGTTGATCAACAGGATACCCAGTCTCGTCATAGCTTCTCCTCCTTCACCGTAAATGATGGGCATGGTGACACCAAAGACTCCCAGCATGCTGTATGCCATGTCCTCAGTCCTTGTAGTTGCTTTCCTCGATGCCCACCGCCATTTTTCCCCGATGCTTGCCTGGTCAACTGTCTGCCTCCGACTGAGGCTAGGATTGGCCGCAAAATATTTTGAGTCAATCCCGGAGATCTCACTGATAACTTTCTTGGTTGCTTCGTCGTCTCGATTGCCAAGACATTCCCAACTCGCATTGAAAAAGACCAACTTGCGAGCAGCGAGAAATTCCAGGAGTGTCCACCTTCTAGTAAACCAGCGGCTCTGACGAAGAGCCGATTCTCCTTCTCCACGGAGGTCTCCCAAGTGAGCGAAGCACAGCTCGGCTCCGGCGAACCAGTCGAACATGGAATTTAACGCATGCTCAAACTCGGCAGATCTGCCCATCTCGAGGCGGCCAGCGTTTCTGAGGCAGCAAACGTCTATAAACATATAGCGTAAGCCCTGTTGACGAACAAGTTTACAAAGAGCCTGGATTTTTTTATATCCTTGTTTCTGTTGGGCAATTTCTCTCGCTCCATTTATGTCATCATATGTGATCTCCTCCGGGCCCCAGATGTGTGACACGGCGACGTATGGAGGCCGGTTCTGGGCATTCGGAAAGTCTTCCAATCCCAAAGTTAACACATTCAAGAGACGCATCTTGCTATCTGATTAAGTTGCGTCTCGAGAATTGAGGAAGCTTAAAGAGACAGAAGATTAAATCATTCAGCTTGGTGTCACAATCAGGGCAAAATCAAGAGAGTGATGCTTACGAATGGGCTGACTACCTTAAGTGATGTCAGCACGAAGAAAAACTTTTTTTCCCAAGCTCGTGCAGCTAAAATACGTAAGGGAATCTTGGGCCGGGCCTTCCTGTGCACGGGCCATATTTCTCTTCGAGGGTAAACTACATCAACTATTATAAGCTAGCCAGGTATGCTATAACACACTAAATAAGAAAAAACCACCCTTTGATCGGAAGATATATATTCCGTTAATAAACTATATAAAAGCTGTACGCGTATAAAAAGCATACGCAATTAGCCGAATATATTTATATACTTAATATCTTTTATTATTAATAATTAAAAATTTAAATAATTTAAAGATGTTAGCAGTCACAGTGATCAAATGCAGGAATCTGGCGAATAGCGCATGGTTGTTCTAGGAAAGACTGAAGAAGTTTGGGGGCGATCGCCCTTATATGCGCGTTTAACTGTACAAAGGATAGTTCCTAGACAAAGGCTGTCCTAAGCAGCTGTTAGATATAGGGGATATTAGTTGTGTTGTTATATTCGGCTAAATTGCGGATATTTTTCGTACGCTTATAGCTTTTATGTAACCTAGTAATGGAATATATATCTTTCGATTAAAAAAAGCTTTTTCGTATATAGGGCGCGTTTAGTACCCCCTGTTAGCTAATATACCCCCTTAATGCCTTAAAGTATTTATAACGTAAATCGTTATATATTATCATTTTCTAAAGTTATAGTTTTTTATTTAACCTTTTCTTTAATAATTAAATCCATTTAATTAATTAATTTTTTAAAATATTATTCGTAAGATATTTTCCGCCGTTTAAGGCTTTTCGTAATATTTATTAATTTTAATTACTTTTTAAAATATATCCATAGTTCGTATAATAAGGTTTTAATTAATCTATTAGCTAATACGTCGCTTATAAGTATATAATTTACTTTAGTTAAATCTCTTTTTATAACTATTCGTAATTAGTAATTATATCTATTTACGTACCGTAATTTCGTTTATAATAGAGCGACGTTAGCATTAATAAACCGTATAATTTATTAATTATCGTATTATTTATTTAACGGTTTAATATATAAGGTAATTTTTAACTTTTTAATTAATCGAAAATTAAATAATATTCTTTTATAATTTATATAAAAATTAATAATTGCGTTGCGATTACAAAAATAATTATTATATTTTATATATTTGTCCGTTATTTTATTATTTTATTAAACAATTTTACGACGTAAGTGTAAAAACTTTTCTATTCATTATATTATATGCGAAAAAAGGCGGCGTTTTAAGAATATAACGAATTTTCGTTTCCGAATTATAACGTTAATGTTTTAGTTCCGATTAAGTATAATATAATTTATTTAATAATTTTATAATATACGTTATTAAAATTTAAATTAAAATGAGTAAATCAGAAGACGGTAAAGGATATATCGGATTACTTATTAATTATTTTATAAAAAATAAAATCGATTTTCTTTTAGTATTTACTAATAAAACTTAGATAAGTTAAATTAAAATTCGATAATAACTTAACGTTAATTATAGGCGTTTTTAAAAAGTTATTTAAAAAATTTAAAAGATGAAGTTAATTTATTTATTTATATAATTAAATTAAAATTATTAAATTTAATTTATTTAGTTTATTTTTAATTATTCCGATACCGAAAAATTACTATAAGTTTTTCCTTTTTATAAGGATGTACTATTTTCGAATTTATTAAATTAAATAATTAATAATGGTTTATTTTTTTTGGGTTTATTTCTTTTTCTCTTTTTTTTGCAGTATATTATTACGATATCGTCTACGAAAAAAAATAAATACCCCTTAATAAGTGAAATAATAAGGTTTAAAAGGAATAGGGTTTCTCCTTAAAGAAGACGTAACCGTAAAACTAAATTGAACAAATTAATAGATTGTGCTATCGGTTATTAGGCTTTACTAAATCCTAGCCTTTTTGCAGCCTCTATCGACGACCATTTTTGACGGAATTCTAGACGGTTTTCGCAATCCGGAATAGCTGGACAAATTATCGTTCGTAATCTTCCTTATATCGATTTAAAAGTTAAACTTCGATAATTTTAAGCCCGTTATTATTATTTTCGAGTTTTGCCAGGAATTCTTTTATAAATCGTATTTTTTTAAAATATAAATTTACGTAAAAATCGATTATTTTTAACGTTTTAAATTAAATCGTATCTGAAAATTAAAAATAAAACCTGATTTTTTTCTGAAAAACTATTAATATTAATAAAACTATAGGTATAAATTATTCTGCCGATTATTTTATTTAAATCGGGTAATATAATTACAACCGTTTTTATCGAGATTCCGGAAATACGGAATATTAGAACTTTATATTCGGATTTAGTCGGTATATTTAAGTTGTTTTAATTAATAAAAGTTTAAAAATTCTAAAATTAATTAAGGTTAAAGAAGGTAATTAATTTAAAATCTCTAACCCTTTTTCCTAACTAATATCTAATATTTTTAATTATAAAATTAACGAAGGGTCGTAAAGCTCTCTTATACGGTCTTAAGGTTTATTGTAAAAAGCTTAATATCTTCTAAGTTATTATCTGAAATTCTCTCTGCTAAATTAGTTAAAGGGTATAAAGTTTATTAGGGTCGAAGCTTATCGGCATTACGTAATCGGTTTCGAAATAAAGCTCTTCGTAATTAAGATACAATCTATTATTATCGTAAAAATATTAATAATTACCGTATTCGAAGATATTAAGTAAAGTATTTATTGTATTAATTATTAATATAATTACTTCGTATCTTTAACTTAGCCTGAATAATACGACTTGAACCTAATACCCTTATATAAGGAATAGGGCTAAATTCTAATTTTTTAAGTATTTCGGTAAAAGCTTTTTGCTACAGTAAAGGTAATTTCCTTAATTTATATAACGCCTTTTTAAATAGGAAAACTTTTTTACGTTAGAGGTATTTTAAAAATATTTTTATATATATTTTATAAAATAGGGTAACGTTAACGAAAACGTTAATAACGTTATAGTATTTTAGCTTTAAAGCGAATTTAACCGTAATAGCGATTAAAATTTTAAATAATTTTTTAATTTAAAAAAAAGGTATATATTTATATAAACGTTTTTTATCTATTAATCGCCTTATATAACAAGACCTACTTTATATTTTTAAAGCCAGTTATATTTATTAAACTTATAAACGTATATTTATATATATCTTAAGGTTTATTTCCCTTTAGCAGAAAACAAATTAATTACTTTTTAAAATTATATTTTCTTATAACTTTATAAATAAAATCTTTCGGTTTTATAAATATTTTTTAATAGGTATGCAAAGTCGTTAAGTTCAAGCCGTATTATCCAGGCTAAGCCAAAGACATAAAGTAATTACACCAATAATTAACATGATAAATATTTTACCCAATATTTTCGAATACGGCAACTATTAATAGTTTTTACGGTAATAATAAATTATACGTTTCGGTTACGAAAAACCTTATCCCAAAACCGATTATCGCGTAATACCGACAAATTTCGACCCTGATAAACCTTATACCCTTTAACTAATTTGGCAAAAAAAATCTCCTAAAATATAATAACTTAAGAGATATTAAGCTTTTCGCGGTAAACCTTAAATCCGTATAAAATAACTGCTTTGCAACTTTTTACCAGTCCTACGACTTTAACCTCGATCGATTTTACGATTTTTCAAATCCCTATTAATTAAAACAGTTAAAACATACCGGGCAATTCCTATTACAAAATACCGGTATTCCGTAATTATAAAATCTTTACGGAAAACGTTTTTCTTAAAGTTTTTAAATTTAATAAAACTTTAAAACGAATTAAAAATATCGATACTTCCGTTAATCCAACCAACTTTTCCCAAAAAAATCGGATTTTACTTTTAATTTTCGGATACGATTTAATTCATATAAATAAAAACAATTAAAAATTAGACGACCTTATAATGGAAAATATCAACCGTATAAAGGAACTGCTGGGAAAGCTGGATATGGGCGGCAAAGGGCTTAAAAATTTCGAAGTTTAACTTTTGGCTTAATACGAACTGGAGGACTACGAACGATAATTTGTCCGGCTATTCCGGATTGCGAAAACCGTCCAGAATTCGGTTAAGAATAGTCGTCGATAGGGGCTTGCATAACAGGGCAATCTGTGAGAAAGTTAGGGCTTGGTAAAGCTTAGCAACCGATACCACAATTTATCCATTTGTTCAATTTTGTTCCACGGTCACGTCTCCTCTAGGGAGATTTTAATAGGTATGTATTTAACTTTTTATAGTTTTACGAGAATAATGAAAAATTACGTTTATATACCCGCTTTTACAACTTAAATACTTTTTAATATATTAAGATTATTTTTTCTTTTCGATTAAAATAACGCGTATTTCGGGTAATTAACTTTTTTAAATTTTCGCAGCTTACCGACTAATTATCCTACGTATTTATAAAATAAAGCTAAACGTTTTATTTTAAATTCGGTTTTTAATATTTTATATTCCTTTCGGATAAAACTTTTTTAATAGGGAATATACGAGGGGTTTACGTTTATTACCTGTAAGGCATTTTCGTTTTTTACCGTTATTCTAAGTTAAATAATATAACGGAATTTAAAGCTTTTTATTTTTTTTGTTAATATAATAATTATAATAGTTATTAAAATAAACGGAAATAATTCGAATATAGCGGTTATATAAGTATAATTAATTTTTTACGAATAGGCTTATTTTTTTTTATTCCGTACGTCTTTTATGCTAATACCTTTTAAAATTATTTTTTTATTTACCCGGTAATTAAATTATTTCGTTTAAGCTTTTCTTTTTTTATTATATATAAAATATATAGTTATTATTTTAATCAGGTATTTTTACTTATCGAAATAACATTTTTAACTTCTTTTATAACGTATAAAAAATCGTTTTTTAACCTTTTAATATTACTGAAACAACGAACCTTTTCGTTAAATTATATAGTTCGAATAATAATAACCTTATTAATTAACGGGTTTTAAATTTCGTAGATATTCGTAAATCCATAATTAATTAAAAAATTAATTTATGTTTTAAAATTTAACTTTTAAAGTTTTTTTTTCCTTAATGATAATTATTATAACGTAAACTATATAACCGTATATTCCTAAATAAACTTATTAAAGTTACCGATTACGCATTATAACGCCGTTTTTATACGTTAAATAAATATAATAAATCTGATATAAATTTTATTAGAAAATACGTAACGTATTATATCAGCTCGCAAGCTAAATAAGCTTACGAACCGTTTTTATTAATATCTTAATTATCTAACTTTAATCGTTAATTTTTCAATACTAATAATATAAGGCGTCTTATAAAAAAATCTAAAATAAACTTAACTATTTAAGTTAAAAAACGAAACCTAATATTTAGCTTTAAAAAGTTATATTTTATATATAACGTCCCCGAATTCAGTTTACAAACCCGATATTACGGTTAATACGCCCGAGCCGATAATATTTCCTATTTACGAAAATTAACGCTTACTACAAAAAAGTTTATTATTAAATAAATCCTTAACTTAAATACGTAAACGTTTTGTATCCGATATTAATACGTTAAAAATATGGCAAATTTATTATTCGCGTAACGTATTACGGAACTTAACGGGGTTAATTAGGTATTTAACTTTATTAAACTGTAAACAAAATTAGAAATATATTTAAATTAAAAGATTAATTAATAAAAAGTATTATACGAAAATTTAAAAACATTTCGTAAATAATTCGAAATTGTTTGAACTATTATCGCAAATATAGCATTATAAAAAAGGATATTTACAACTTCGACTAGACTGGATTTTTAATAAAGCTTTTTATCATAACGAATATAATAATTATTAATATCGAAAAACGTAAAAAACTTGAATAAACTTAATAAAGAAATAAAAAATAACTTATAGTTATTTAAGTTATTAATTTCTAAAATTAAATTATATCGTTATTTATTACTATAACGGAGAAAAATTAGTTTAAATCCTGATTTCGTAATAATTTATTATTAATAATCAAGTAAAAACTCGCATTAAATAATAATTATTAAATAATAAACGAATTAAATTTAAAATAAATCTAATATTTCGATTAATATATTCGAACGTATACCCAATAATCGAAACGTTTCCTTATTTTTAATAATTACGAAAATTATTATTTAATAAAATTCGAAAAATATTAAATATTACTATTATTACATTTTATATACTTACGTATTTTTTATTTAAGTTTTAACCTTTTAATTTATCTTATTTTTCTTTTTTAAAACGCGTTTATTTGTTATATATTAAAAACTTAATATAATATTATTATATTTGTATCGCTTAAAAAAGTTTTCTTACTTGCTTTTACGACGTATTTAAAATTATTATAACGTCCGATAATATTAAATCCGGATTTGCGAAATTCAACCTTGTTTTATTCGATTTTAATACCGTTTTTTTCCAAATTCAAAATTTCTTTAATTATACTTACGTTAACCGTTTTCCCGTTAACCTTTACCGGTTTTATTCGTTCCCCGTTTACGAAAACCTTTAAAAATATTAATAAACGATAAAATAAAGACGGTATTTTTAAAAATATTTTAGAAATTACTAGGGTAATTCGCCGACAAGAATTATTAAATCGGTTCATTTTTCAATCAAAATAATTTGCTATTTTTATACAAAATTGCTTTTATTCGAAAAGAAATTATCTAATTACGTAAAACGAATTATATTTTAAGTAAACGTTAAAAAGCTAAAAATAAAAGTTGTTAAAAAGAAGAGATATTTACTATATAAAAAAGATAAGCTCTCCTAGCCGAAAAGAAAAGGAAATAAAAAATACAGTTAATAATGGCTGAAAGTAATCGTTATAAAAAGGTTAAAATGAAAAAAAAATAAAACATCACGTTTATAATAAGCCCGGATATAATACGCGTATTTGTAAAAAAGCATTAACAACGTTTAGCGAAAAAGAATCCGATAAATTTTAGTTGATTTAATATGTTATAGTTAACTAATTCGAATTTGTTATCGAAAGGTACTAAAAAACGGCTTACGAACTTGTTTAGCTTACGAGCTTATATAATACGTTATTTAAAAATACGGTTATATAAATCTATTACCGCTGTAAAAAGAAATACGATTAAAAACGAAAATAAGTTAATATTATTCTATACAGGAATCGCTTTTTTCTTAATTATACCCTTTAAAAGTTTTGCATTTCCGTTTTAAACTTAAATATAAAATATTAAAAGCTTAAATTTAATACTAAAAAAATGATTATAATACATTTCGAAATTAATAATTTTTCAAAATTTCGTAATCGCATTTAATTATATAAAAACGTTATCTTAATTTCTTAAAACTTTTACATAATATTCGAACGTTATAATTAATATATTTTACTTTCTATTGTTAAAATAAATATGTTAAATAAAGTTTAAATACCTATCGATAACGTGTATAACATATTTATATTTTTCCGAATTCTTTTCAAAATTTATAAAGTTAATAATAATTCGTTAATTTAATCGGAAAACTTTCATTTTAAATTCGTAATATATTTATCTTTTAACTTTTACTTTATTACATACCCAATGTTCGATTAATGTAGAATTTTATAAATATATTTCTTTCGTATAGGATTATTACTAAACGATTATTTCGGGCCTTAAATAATATAATTTTAAATATTATATAATATCATTACCGCTCCGTAAGAGTTTCGTTATTTTTAACTTAACGTTTCGTTTATAAATTATAAACATTATATAAATAACCGTAATATTAATATTTTCGATAACGAATTAATCGACTCCATTTATTAATGTAATAACCACCTAATTATATTTATTTCAAATAAAATTATTAATCTCTTAATTATTTTACTAGTAGCTTTTTTTCGAAATTGTTAAAAAAAAATACCAGGTTATATACGAAATCTTCGTTATAAATTACGTTATATAAACGTAACGTTCTTAAGCCGTTGAAAATTTAAAATAATACCTTTATATTTCCGTACTTTTTAATCGGAATAACACTATTTCCTATATATATTCCGTTATTTTAAATCGTAAAAATTTATTAATAAAATTAAAAATATATATCGTAAATTTTAAATCTAAAATAAACGAATCTCTTAAAACGTAGAGCGCGGTATTTATTATATTACCTTAATTAAAAATTAATATATTTTTTAAGTAATTATTTTTTTTCTACCTCTTAACAAACGGTTAATTTTTTCCTTTAAAAATTAATCGGAAAATATTCGGTCTTAAACGTATGCTATTATTTTATTATTAAAACGGAAATTTACCGGGGCTTTACTAAGGAATAGATAATAACTTTAAGAGAATTTATAAAAAAAAATCTTTTATAACGGGTTCCTTATATATTCAACTTTTAACGTTTTCGTTTATTACCGTTTCGGTCCTAATAAAACCCTTTACGATTTCCTCGTTTTAACCTATGCCTTAAGGTTCTTTTTCGTACTTAAAAGTTATTTTTAACTTTTTCCTATTTAAAATAGTTTTATTTAAAAAAATCGGTAAATATCTCTTAAAAAATCGAAAACGTTACTTTAATATTTTTCGATGTAAATTATCGATAAATTATAATTTAATAATTTAAAAAATTAACCGTTATTTTTTAATAACTAATCGTACCGTTATCGAGTTTAAATTCTTATAATGTAAGATCGTTAGGTTTAAGCCGTATTATCCAGGTTAAACCAAAGATACGAAGTAATTATACTAATAATTAATACGATAAATACTTTATCTAATATTTTCGAATACGGCAATTATTAATGGTTTTTACGGTAACGATAAATTATATCTCGGTCGTAAAAAGCCTTATTCCGAAGCTAACTGTTACGTAATACCGATAAACTTTAACTTTAATAAACCTTATGCTTTTTAACTTTACGGTTTAATAGGAGGAATTTTAAATAATAATTTAGAAAATGTTAAACTTTTCGTAATAAACCTTAAGTCCGTATAAGATAACTTTACGACTTTTCGTTAATCTTACAACTTTTTTAACTTCGATTAATTTTAAGGTATTTTTTTAAACCCTTATTAATTAAAATAACTAAAACATACCGGCTAAATCCGAATATAAAATCCCAGTACTCCGTACCTCCGGAATCTTAACGAAAACGGTCTCGATTAAATTACCCGACTTAAATAAAATAATCGGCCGAATAAAATATATCGATATTTTTATTAATATTAATAACTTTTCCGAAAAAAATCGGGTTTTGCTTTTAATTTTCGGATATAATCTAATTTAAAACGGCAGAAATAATCGATTTTTACCTAAACTTATACTAAAAAAAATACGGTTTATAAAAAAATTACTGGCAAAATTAGAAAATATTAATAACGGGCTTAAAAACGTAAAATTTTAAGTCTTAAATTAATGCAAACTGGAAAATTACGATCGATAATTTATCCGGTTATTCCGGATTACGAAAACCGTCCAAAATTCCGTCAAGAATAATCGTTAATAAGGGCATAACTAAGCAGTTTAAAGTCACCTTAAAATAAGATGCCTATAAAAAAATTAAGGTTTAATAAAACCTAATAACCGATAACATAATCTGTTTATTTGTTTAATTTAGTTTTACGGTTACGTCTTCTCTAAGGAGATTAAATTCTTATAATAAAAACTAATATTATATATAAATCGTTAACTTATATAATTGTCGTTTTCGTTTTTAAAACTTTATATCGTTATTTTTAAATTGTAATCTTTTATTACCTTACGATTTATTCGTTTAATTTTCTTACCGTTTTAGAAAATTATTTTAATTTTTCGTAATACTTTCGTTAAGTATTAATTAAAAACCTATTATCGTATATTTTATTAGATTTAACTAATTTAACGTATTATATCCGTACATTCTTTTCTAATATATATATATATTGTAATTATTAAAAATATTAATTTTAAAACTGATTTTATAAAATCGTTTTTATTTTTTCGGAAAATATAAATATAATCAAAACCCCGTTTAAAATATGATTTCGTATCGTATAACGGATTTGTTTTTTCGGATACGAAATCATATTAAATTTTATTAATTAAATAGGTTACAGGATTAATTAATTAGGAGTAATATTATCTTATATATTAAAAACGTACGGTTTATTTTAAAATCCGTTTTTAAAACGGTTATAATCTTTAAATCCGTTATAAATAACGGAAGACGTTAACGATACCGTTATTATTAATACATAACTTATATCGTTTTAATAATAGATAATTAATTAATAATAACGCGAATTAAGCGAATAAAATTTTTAATTATTAAATATAAGGGAAATCAGTTATATTATTATATTCGGCTAATTTACGTATATTTCTCGTACGCGTACAGCTTTTATATAGCTTAGAACGGAATATATATCTTCCTATAAAAAGGAGCCCTTATATATATAAGGCGCGTTTAGCACCCTCTGCTAGCTAACAGCAGTAGCTGCGGCCTAGACATATTAACCGCAAGTATTTAAAAGTATTAATTGTCGATATGCCCTTTTATAATAAATAACTTTATTTACGTAATTTTTAAAAATAAATTTTAAATTTTAAAAAGATTAATATAAATTAATTAAAATTTATAATATATATGCAAAGTTATTAGATTTAAGCCGTACTATCCAGGCTAAACTAAAGATACGAAGTAATTATACCAATAATTAATACAATAAATACTTTACCTAATATTTTCGAATACGGTAATTAATAATAGTTTTTACGGCAATAATAAGTTGTACGTTTCGATTACGAAAAGCCTTATTCCGAAATTAATTATTAGGTTTTCGTAAATACGTAATTTCTCGATTAATATCGGCTGCGAAATTTATTTACGTAATGCCGACAAGTTTCGATTTTAATAAACCTTATGCCCTTTAGCTTTACGGTTTGGTAAGGGGAATTTTTTAACATGTAATAACTTAGGAAATATTAAGTTTTTCGCGGTAAACTTTAAGTCCGTATAAAATAGTTACTTTACGACCCTTTGCTAGTCCTACGATTAAAAATGTTAGATGTTAACCAGAAAAAAGGGTTAAAAACTCCAGACCAGCTACTTTTAACCTTAATCGATCCTATAATACCTTTTCGAAATCCTATTAATTAAAATAATTAAAATATACCGGGTAATTCCTATTACAAAATACCGGTATTTCGTAACTATAGAGTTTTTACGGAAAACGTTTTTTTTAAAGTTTTTAAACTTAATAAAGTTTTAGGATAAACCAAAAATATCGATATTTCCGTCGATTTAATTGACTTTTTCTAAAAAAATCGGATTTTATTTTTAATTTTCGGATACGATTTAATTTATATAAATAAAAATAATTAAAAGTTAAATGATTTTATGATAAAAATATTAACTTTATAAAAGAACTGTTAAAAAAGCTGGATATAGATAACAAAAGGTTTAAAAACTTCGAAATTTAATTTTTAGCTTGATATAAACTGGAGGACTACGAACGATAATTTGTCCGGCTGTTCCGGATTGCGAAAACCGTTCAGAATTCGGTTAAAAATGGTCCTCGATAGGGGTATAACAGGGCAGTTTAAAGTTATCTTAAAGTAAAACGCTTATAAGAAAATTAAGGCTTGGTAAAACTTAGCAACCGATAACATAATTTATCTATTTGTTTAATATGGTTTTACGGTTACGTCTTTTTTAAAGAGATTATATTTTATATAAAGTTTACGTAATTTATTATTATATTTTAAAAAACGGCTTTTTCGTTTTATTTTTTTTATAACCGTACCCTAATACGAGATTTTCTCTTTTTCTTTCAAAGTATTTTTAATTCGGTTAAACGTTAATATTAGAAAATATTTTATATACGTTAATTTATTACGTTAAAAAGTTTATACTTTTAAACCCCGGATTTATTTTTTAACTGTAATATTAATAAATAATTAAAATCTTTATTTTTAAATTTTCTTTTATATAAAATTATAAAATAAAACTTTTTTCCGGTTAATTAAAAAATATTAATTAATTATTAATTAACGTATTACATAAGCGAATCGGCCTGTTAGGTGTTAGGGGCGGCTAGCTTTAAGACCGATACGGGGTCTATATATATAGGTGGTTTCTCCTCCAAAATAAAGTAAGAGGGCTAGGTTTTAAACTGTTTTTAATAAATGGGTTACCTTACTACTTTAATTTTTAACAATAATACTTAACAGACTGAAACCTTTATATTAGGTTAAACCGATAAGGAATTCTTTTGTTGCCGATTATTTCTTGAATTTTATATTTATTGTTATTATTATAATATCGCCGTTCTTTTAATATTGTCGTTTTTTTAATATTGCCGTTTTTTAATATCGTTATTATTATAACGTTACCGTTATCTCATTATTACTTTTTATTTCGCCAGTTGTTATATCGTATCGATTTACCCGACCGGCCGACTAATAAACCTTATTGCCGTTATTAACGGATAAATTTACAGGGTTATTAGGTCGTTACTTAATAGCTGCGCAAAAATTACTGTCGTTAGCGGACAGAAGTTTCCGTTACTGGTAGGATTTTTGCCGGTTAGCAGGATTATCTGCCGGTTGGTAAGCTTTTTACCGGTTAGCAGGGTTATTGCCGGTTGGCAGGATTATTGCCAGTTAGCAAGCTTTTTGCCGGTTATTAGGATTGTTGCCGGTTGGCAGGATTTTTTGCCAGTTAGCAAGTTTTTCGCCGGTTAGCAGGATTATTACCGGTTAGCAGGCTTATTACCGGTTAACAAGTTACGTATTAATAAAAACGTCGCCGTTAAAACGTTGTTAATTAAGACGTTATTAAGAAGTCGTAACGGTTAATAAGGTAACCTAGGCTTAAGGTTAACAATTAGGCTAAGGGTTAACGGTTAAGCTAAGGGTCGACGGTTAGGCAAAGGGTTAACGGTAGCTACGTAGTAGTTACGTGTTAATAAGAACGTTAACGTTATAATGTTTGCTGGATTACTTAAAATATTACCGTTAAAACGTTGCCGTTAAAATATTACCGTTATAAATCTATAAATTACTTAGGATATCGCCTTAAGATATTAATAAGATATTACCGTTACAGATTTACAGGATTATTTAAGTCGTTACTTATTAGCTACGTAACGGTTACGTATAAGCAGGGACGTCGCTATTATTATAAAGAAAAGGTATAAGGGTTTTAAGAGCAAAACCCTAGGAAAGGGTAGGCTTTGTTAGGTGCTAAGGGCGGTTAGCCCTAAAATCGATACGGGGTTTATATATATAGGTAGTTTCTCCCTTAAAATAGTGTAAGAGGGTTAGGTTTTAAACTGTTCTTAATAAATAGATTACCTTACCACTTTAACCTTTAACAACAATACCTAATACGGCTATATAAACGAATCGGCGATATTTTCGCACTTTTTAATAATAAATTTAAATAATATAACTATAACGTAATAAATTAATTTAAATTAATTAAATTTATTATTACCAGATATCTTTATAACTTTCTTACAAGTACGCGTATTATATCCGGGCTTGCCGTAAACGTTATATTTCCGTTTTTTCGTTTAAACCTTTTTACGATAATTACCTTTAATTTTTATTAGCTATAATTACTGTTTATCACTTTCCTTTTTAGCTATAAAAACCTTTACCTTTCTTATAATAAGCGTTCCCCCTTTTTAAAAACGTATGTTTTTAGTTTTCTAGCGTTTATTAAAAATGTAATTCGTTTTACGAAAGTAGCCGTTTTTTTTTCGAAAAAAAAAACGATTTCGTACAAAAATACCGGGTTACTTTTTATTAAAAATTAACCGACTTAAACATCTTTATCGGTAAACTACCATAATAATTTCTAATTTCCTTTACAAATAACGTTCCCGTTAAATTACTTTAATAACCTTTTTAGAAATTTTCGCAAATAATGAAATAACGGAATTAATAAAGGTAAATAAAAAAACGGTGGATATAGGCATAATTAGAATGTTTAGCTCGGAAAAAACGGGATTAAAATTAAATAAAATAATTCCTGTTTTTACGAATTGGGATTTATTATTATCGGTCGTTATAATAATTTTAAATACGTTATAAAAGCCGGCGATAAAATTTTCCTTAATAATATAAGTAACCTAACGTTATATAAAACTTTCGATATATAGTAAATAAAGGCGTTTTAATACGGAAAAATAAAATAAGCCAAAAAATTAAAACAGATAAAAAAAATAGATAAGTATATAAAATATAATAATAATATCAATTTTATAATAATTTTCGAATTCGATTAAATAATAACTTTCGGAATTATTAAAGATAAAAAAACGTATCGAATATTTAATATCCGTTTTAATATATTTATGAAAATATTTAATTTATTTTGAACTTAATTTATTTATTATCTAACCGTTTTTGCTTATAGTAATTTTCTAATCGGATGAAAATAGGTTATCGGCGAATTAACGAAAAAAGAAAATTTTCCCGGTAAAGATAAGAAATAAAAGCAAGGTATAATTTTAAAAATTAATAATTTGTATTATTATAAACCATTCCCGATTTTTTTACTGGGTTTATTTAAATCTATTACGTTTTTCGGTATTTATAATTATTATACTTATTATTATAAAAAGACTTATTAAAAATTTTATTTTATCGAAATTATAAATATTTTTTTACGTAATACCGTATTTCGTGATTATAATTCGAATAAACTTAAATTACTTGCGAAATACGTTTTAAGTTTTTTTTACCGTTTAATAAAGTTAAACGCTTAACTAATTCCGATACGTATCGTAACGTATTAAGTAAATAATAAATTCGTTATATTTTTAATATATTAAAACCGGATAAGAAAGGTTTGCGTATTTAAATTAAGAATTCGTTCGATAATAGATTTCTTTTCGGTCGGCGTTAATTTTCGCGAATTAGGCACGATATCGGCTCGAAAAAATATACAGTAGTATAAGTTTTTTAAGATAAAAACGAAAATATTATAAATAAAATAAAACATTTTATAATTAAGTTTTAGGTTTCGTTTTTTAATCTAATAAATTAAATTTATCCCAATTTTTTTATAAAACGTTGTATAATGTTAATGTTAAAAAATAAATCTTCAAAGTTAAAAAGTAAAAAAGTTAAGAAAATTGGCCAACTTGTTTATGTAGTCGATTTGCTTGTATAATACGTTATTTATAAAATATTAACCTTTTTAAATGAAAATTAACGGTAAAAGTTATATATATATATAATTTTATAAAAAGCTAAAATTTAAAATTAATAAATACAGGGATATTTTCGAGTAATTATAAAAAGAAATATTACGGTTATCATTACTTTATAACGAAAAATAGCTTTTAATAAAAAGAATGCCTTTTTTCATTATAAAGAGATTAAATTAGATTATTTTTAATTAATTACTTTAATTAAATCTTAAGTATTTTTAATTTATCTTTTTTTTTAAGTTTTAAGTTAATAATAAACCGTTAGAAATGCGTTTTATTAAGTAATTTTATAAATATATCGACAAAATTATCTTCGTTTTTTACGTATTAAAAACTACTATTTTCTTTTTACACTTTTTAACGTACGTAATAATATTTAATTCGACTATAACGCATTTTTTATATCATTTATGTTATATTTAAATATAAAAACAAAATTCTAAAATATAAACTTTAATTTTAATAAGAAAGTTTTAGTGTTAGTTATTTTTATAACTGTTGTTTTTACCTTTACGTATTTTATTTTCGTAAGATATTTAATATTAATAGCTTATAATTTCGAAATTCATAAAATTTACGTTTTAATTATAAAGAAATATAACTTATTATAATCTTGTTTAACTTATGATTATTTTTAAAATTTATCTTTTTTATCTTATATTATTTTAAATTATTATATTTATAATATAGGGTAGTTAGATTCACGCCATATTATCCAGGCTGAGCTTAAGATACGAAGTAATTACACTAATAATTAACACTATAAATACTCTTCCTAGCATCTTCGAACACGACAACTATTAATAGTTTTTACGGTGATTATATTTATAATATAAAAAATATTTTTATCATTTTCGATACCGAAGCAATATACTTAATATACCGTTTATAATATTTTGATACTCTTTTGATATATTTTAAATATTTAGGTAGAAAGTTCTTTATAACCTTAATTTAACTTAATATTATAAACGTTATATTTAATTTCTTTATATAATTTGAAAAATTCATTTTTCTTATTATATTTATATATATAAATATTATTTTTATTAATTACGCCATTATATTTAACATTATATTTTAAACAATCTTTAACGAATAATATAAATTTTATTTTAATTTTATTTAAGTTAATTAATTTTAATAATGCTTTAATATATTATTATTATTTTAATTTACTATTTTTTGTTTATAAAAAATAGATAATTTATATATCTTAATATTAATTCGTATTTTTTAAATTCTTAATTATAACCTTATTTTATAAAATGTTTTCTTATTTTTTATTAAGTAATTTTACTTTATTTAAGTTATATAATAAATTGATTAATTTGATAACTTTTCTAAAAAGGAATCTATATATTTTTTTAACATCGGATATTGTTATATATAAATATTTTCTTTTAATTTACCGTTCCCATACGTAAGGATAAAATTTATTTAAAATATATATTATTTTAAAAAGGCTGTTAACGTTATTAAGATCTTTTAATATATTACTTTTACGGTATTTACTATAATTCTGTTATGGTTAATTTTTTTTCGTTATATTAATCTTTTTATATAAATTCGTATTTATATTTATATAATTTTTTAATAAACGCACGGTTTTTTCTTAATATTTATTTGATATTTATAAGGTATTTTTAAATAACTTTATTAAAGAATCGTAAATTTACAAGTTCTACGTAAAAGATTTTCATTACTTTCCGTAAAAATAACCCTAAGCTATATTTCTTATTTCAAGCTTTTATAGTTTTTTTTTAAAAGAATAAGCCGTCATTTATAGTAATAAATACGTTATAGATATTAATATTTAATACATTAATTATTTATTCTTATTTATATACGTTCCGGATAATTTAATTAATATTATTAAAACTATTAAGATAATGTTTATCGTAATATAACGTTAATAAGTTAAAATATAAAATATATAAATTACCTTTACTTTCGCCCTTTTAAATTAGAATTAGCTTTAATTCTCGAATTAACTCTAAGATTTTATTTAAGGATTTTAAGCTACGTAACTTCAAGATAATCTTTTTTAAATATCCCCTTTTACGCTTAACTTACTTAATTTTTCAATCTCTATCGTTTTTTAAAATAATATTATCTTTATTTTTTACTTTTACGCCTTATTTTCCACGGTATTTTACGCGTTTTTATACGAATTATAAAAATAATCCGAAAATATTTTTAAGGTTAAAAAGAGCACTTCACCTTTCTGAGCTTTTTCAAATAAAAACGTATAATATTATAAATAATTTACTATTTTTTTAATAATTTAATAATATTCTTTTCGTTTTATAATGTATTAATTTTGAATATATATTTAAAATATTCGATTAATATTACGTTTTTTACTATACATTACCTTCTTTTAATAATGAT
This sequence comes from Monosporascus sp. CRB-8-3, assembly GCA_004155055.1. Lineage (NCBI taxonomy): Eukaryota > Fungi > Ascomycota > Sordariomycetes > Xylariales > Monosporascus > Monosporascus sp. CRB-8-3. The sequence goes on from QJNZ01000075.1 coordinate 41,907, forward strand.
ATACGTTATTACTTTTATTACGAAATTTTAAAAATATAAAAAAAAACATTATATACGTATTATCCGTATACCTTTTATTTTATAAAAATGATATTTCTCGATTTATAATTTGTTTTAATATTAATTATATAAATTAAAAACTATTTATTTGATATTTTACGTAACGTAAAAACTTTTAATTATTATTAAACTAAATTTTCTATTACTATTAAAACGTAAAATTTATATATTCTTTTACGTTTACCTTTTTCGTTTTATAATACCGTCTTTAAATATTTTATAATTTACGTAATATACGCGTATAAGTTTTATTAAATTCTATTTTTATTTTTAAACCCATAGTATTTTTTATATAGGAATAAATTATTATTAATAAAATTAAAATATTTCTATTTTCCATATTAATTAACTTAACTAACTTTACTTTATTTTAAATAAAAAAATTTACTTATTCTTTTTATATTTAAAAGTTTATAAATAATATTTTCCGTATTTCTTTTCGTTATACATTATATAAAGGATATTTTTTATATTCTTAAAGTTAAAATTTATCCTTATAAATATTTTAATAATTTATATTAATTATTCGGTATTAATGTTATAAAAGCGTCGGTACTAAAAATAATTTTCTTTATAATATCGTCCGTTATTAAAATTTTCCCGGTTTTAAAAACGTTTAAAAATACGCGTCTTAAATTATTCGCTAAATTACTACGGTTCTATTTATCGGATATTTCCTTTAATAGGAATTTCTATTAATAACTTTTATTACTTACCGTATTCCAAGCCTTAATAATAAGTTCTAGTTTTTTATAAAGTTATAAAAAGCATCTTTTCCGAAAAATAGTAATCGTTAATAAGTAAATCTTATTCAAACTTATTAAAATGTTATAATTTAAATAATTTTCCCGTTTATAAAATATCTTCCCGAAAATACCTTTAATAAAAAATTATTAGTATATAGTATATACTTAATTCTAATTTCGGTCTCTTTATTAAGCTTTTTTAAAAATTCTTTAATAATACTAATAAAAGTAATAATTACGAGTTCTGTGTAATTATAATTCAAATTTCTCTAGATTTAATAATTATTATAGTATTTTTTTAAAAAATATTAGCTTAATTATAACTTAAAAGAATTAATTTCTTAGATTTTAAAACGTTTAATTATTCTAACTTTTTAAGCTTTTTTCAAAATTATTATATCATAATATTATATAAAGTCCTTAAGTTATTATTTTGTATTATAAGAATTAAAAGTTTTTCCGTTTAATCGGTATAAATTCTTAAGCCGTTAAAAATAAATTATTTTTTATTTTATTACCGTTATAAACGTTCCGAAAGCTATTATTTCAATTGTCTTATTTATTACTACTTTAATATTAGTTACGTTTTCCTTTTCTTTTTTTTTTCTTTTTTTCTTTTTTTTTTACGGCTTACGGCAATTTTTCGCCAGGTACTAATATTTATTATAATTAAAGCAAAATAGCTTTCCGTTTTTATTCTATGCGAGTTTCTTATTTCGAGAATTATTATTTCCTTTATTTTTTTAGGCGTTATAAAATTTCTCGTTTTTTTATTAATACGATTATTAAATTTATTATTAAAGTTGCTGATTAACTTTGCCTAAGTATTAATTAAATCGTTTTATATTAATTATTACTATAATTTTTTATAACGATAAGAATATTATAATTTATTTTTTTCAATCTAAATTTTATATTATAGCGGTTAACCTTTTGTAATAACTTTTAAAATTTCGTAATAAATAGTACGGGTGTTTTTTTATCGTACATAATTTCATTTAGTTTTTTAAAGGGATTTTTGTTTAGTTTTATTTATAATTACGTAAATTCCTTTAAATCTTTTAAAAAGGATTTAAATATTTATAACTAATTTTAAGGGTATCTTATTATACTTCCTAGTAATAGCTTTTGTAAGCCGTAACTAATTAAGCTATTTTAGTTTTATTCCGTTTTATAGTTGATCTTTTTAAGAGTAAAAATCAAGACGTTATGTTAAAGTTTTTACTTAACTTAGTTTATTATGTAATTTTTTAATTTAGTAAAAAGTTAAATAGTTTTTAACATAATTTTCTATTTTTATTACTAGACCTTTTAAAAAAGCTTTCTTTCTTTTTTAACCGAATGCTTAATTTATTAAAGTTATTAAAGATATTAAAGGAACTGTTATAACGATTTTTTTGGTTTTAGAAATTTCCTAATAAGCTTAAACATAACCTTTCCGAATTACAAAGATTTTTACGTGTTAAATTATTTTTTTCTTTTTTTTTAGACAATTAAGTTTTTTAATAGATTACTTTGTTAGTTTCGTTGAGTCTTTTTTAAGAGGTTATTTTTTTCTTTTTTTTACGACGTTTTTAACGATAATAGTGGTTTTTACGAACTTTCCGTTCGTTAAACGTTTTATAATGTATTTTTACAAATACTTATATTTCGTAAGTTTTATATTACTTTTAATTAAGACGGTTTTTATGAGAGTATATTCTCAAAACAAGGTATATTTAATAATCGCTGTACGATATTATTTTTCTTTATTTTAATATCTTATTTTTTAATTAAAACTTTAAATTTCTAATTCTATTTTTAATTAAGCTATATTTATTTTCTCGTATTTTTACATCCGTTTTTTAACTATCGTTTCTAAGGTAATAATCTTTTTTTCGAGGAAATTTCGAAGGTAAATTTATTTTTTGTCGTTACGTTTATTATAAGTTTATGTTTTTACCTTTTACTGTAAAACTTTTTGTTCTGGGGGTTTTTTCTAATTATAAAGAGAAGGGAATAAGTTATTATTCGTTTATTTTTTATTCTGTATAAGGATTAAACCTTTACCGGGTAAGGTGTTTTATTTAGTTATAAGAAATTACCCCGGGGTACGTTTTTATTATTTATTCGTTATTATTAATCGTTTATTTCTTTTTAAAAAAAGTTTTATATTTTCTTATTAATTTAACCTGTAAATAATTATTTTTTTAAAGTATTACTATTATTAATTAATTAGAAAATGTTATTATATTAGTAGATATAATAATTATTAGTAGAAATTTAATAAATAGCGTATAGTTATTTTATAAAAGACTGAAAAAATCTAAGGGTAATCGCCTTTATATATACGTTTACCTATATAAAGAATAGTTCCTAGATAAAGAATATTTTAAATAGTAGCTGCGACCTAGACGTATTAGCCGCGAGTACTTAAAAGTACTAATTGCCGATAAAATATTAATTATATAAATATTATAACATTAAAAAAGTTATATATTATTAATCATTCTTCGTATGTTTTATTAATTATTATAGTAGTAGTATTATCGTTTTTTATTATTTATAACGAATTTAAAAATTTATAAAGGAATAACTTTAAGAGATTACTTATTTATATACGGACAAGGATTTTTAACGCTATTATAATATTTAAACTATTAATTTTTAATTATAAAACGGAATAGTTAGTTTTTTTTTTTTTTTTTTTTTTTTTTTTTTTTTTTTTTTTTGTTCTTTTATGTTATTCTAACGCTATTCGGGTATATTAGATAACTAGTTATACTCGCAAGTACCGGATCCGAATCCGCTAAAAAGTTAAAAAACGCTAAGAATTTTAAAATCTAACAGGTCGTAGCCTAGTCGTCGAGGTAGTTAGATTTCGTCGCGATTATAAAATAAGGCAAACTTCTCTATTAGCACTTAGTAAAGAGGTAACCTAAAATAATAAGGTTTATTTATATTACGACTAGTAAATAATTAATGGCCATTATAAGAACTTAATACGTTTAAGCTACTAGATTTATAATACGTATTACCGAGAAATTAATAAATTAATATAAAAAGATTAATACGAAAATAGAATAGGGATAGAAAATCGGTTTAATTCTTTATAAAGGGAGATTATAAAGCGATAACACTCGGACGATCTTTACTTAAATATAAATAAGAACTTTTTACGTTCTTATAACGTTAAAACTATTAGTTTTTTAATTATATAGTAGAGTAGTTAATTCTTTTTATTCTCTTATATATACATCGAAACTTTTATATAGTATTACGTTATTTACATTATTAGAAAAGATTTATCGCCGATTTTTTAACACGTTTATAACTATTATAATAACTAATAATATTAAATTCTGATTTATAAAAATATAACTTCTTTTATTTTATTTTAATAACGTTTTTCTAAATTAAAATCTTAGTGATATTTATATTAACTCTTTTTAATTTACCTTTATTCATGCCGTTATTTTCTTCATTTTTGAAAAACATTTAAAATTATTAAGAAACTTATTAATAATAATAATGAAATCGGTTAATCTTTTTAAAAAAGTAAAAAGGTTATTTTTAAGAAAAATATTACGTTCTTAATAAATCTAGAAAAATTAAAAAATTAAAATATTTCTAAGAAAAAGAGATATTTATTATAAAGAAAGTATAGATTTTTATAAGAAATAAAATAATATGAAGTAATTATAATTAATAAAAATAAAATAAAATACTAAAGAAAAGTTTAAATAAAATACCCGTATTTATGAAAAGAGTTTTAAAAGTATTTAATAACAAAAATTCCGATTAATTAATTTAATTTTGTACGAAATTTTATAAAAGGGTCGGTTTACTTATATAATACGTTATAAAATAAAATATTTTACTATATAATAAGAGAAATAATATTTCGTTAATTAAAATTTAAACTATTAATTTATTATTAAGTAGATTAATTAACTAAACCTTTTTTAAAAAGGCTTATAAACTAGCTCGAAAATTTTTAATCGATATTAAAATCTATTTAAGTTTAATTTAATTTATTTAAATTTAACTAATAATTATATAAAAGTAAATATTTAATATATTAAGTAATACGTATTCCGAGTAATTTTTAATCGTTGTTTTATTAATATAATTTACTATAAAGTTTAATATTATATATTATAATATAATTAACTAACGATATTACTAATTTTATATATTAAATCTTTTTTAATACCAAATTTTAAATAAATTTTATAATATTTTAACCTTAATATAGTTTTATTATAAATTAAATTACGGTATATAATATATTATGAACGGTTCTAAACCTTGAAATAATATTTTATAATTAATTTCTTTTAATAAAATTTAATTAAAAGAATTTAACCGCCGAAAGAATATAATATAGAATAATAACTTTAAATAAAGAGTTATATTTAAAATTATAAATATTTTTAATATTAAAGAGATATATTAACTATTTAAATATATTATAGCATAACGTACTATATAAGCGAAGCGAATGTATAAGCGAAGCGAATGAATTTTAACACGTTTTAACCACCTAACTTTAATTGTTTATTTTTTAATACCAACAATATGGAACGGCTTACAAAAAAAACGAAAATAAACTTAGCCGTTTAAGTTAAGAAACGAATTCCGAAATTTAGTTATACGACATTTGGTTCTATATATTAAGTCGCCCAAATTACGTTATATAAACGATATAATAATAAACGCGCCCGAGCCGATATTATTCCCAATTCGCGGAAATTAACGCCGACCGAAAAAAAATCGATTATCGAACGAATTTTTAACTTAAATACGTAAACGTTTTTTATCCGGCTTTAATATGTAGAAAATATAACGAATTTGTTATTTGCCCAGCGTATTACGGGACATATCGGCGTTAACTGGGTATTTAACTTTGTTAAACGGTAATAAAAATTTAAAACGCGTTTAAATCGAAAAATAAATTATTAAAGGGTTTTATACGAAAATTTAAAGGTATTTCGTAAATAGTTTAAGTTTGTTCGGGTTATAATCGTAAAATACGGTATTATAAAGAAGGATATTTACAATTTCGACGAAATAAAGTTTTTAATAAGGTTTTTTATAACAGCCGGCATGGTTATTATTAATGTTAAAAAACGTAAAAAACCTAGATAAGCTTAGTAAGGAAATCGGAAATGGTTTATAATAATATAAGCCGTTAACTTTTAAGGTTAGGCCTTATCCTTATTTATCGTCCTTACCGGGAAAAACCATTTTTTTTGCTAATTCGCCGATAACCTACTTTTATTTAACTAGAAAATTGCTATAAACGAAAACGGCTAGACGATAAATAAATTAAATTTAAAATAGGTTAAATATTTCGACAAATATATTCGAACGCGTATTAAAGGTTCGAAACGTTTTTTTGTTTTTAACGGTTACGAAAGTTATTATTTGATCGAATTTAAAAATTATTACAAAACTAACGATATTATTACATTTTATATATTTACCTATTTTTTTTATCGGTTTTAATTTCTCGATATATCTTGTTTTTCCGTATTAAAATGTGTTTATTTGTTATATATCAAAGGTTTTATACGACGTTACGTTATTTATATTATTAAAGAAAATTTTATCGCCGGCTTTTATAATGCGTTTAAAACCGTTATAACGACCGATAATATTAAATCCGGATTCGTAAAAGCAAAATTTATTTTATTCGATTTTAATCGTATTTTTTCCGAATTAAAAGTTTTAATTATACCTATATTAACCGTTTTTTTATTTACCTTTACTAACTCCGTTATTTCTTTACCTGCGAAAACTTTTAAAAATATTACCGAAATAATTCGATAAAAACGTTATTTATAAAGAAAAATTAGAAATTATTAGGGTAACTTGCTAATTAAAATAATTAAGTCGGTTAATTTTTTAATAAAAAGTAACTTAATACTTTTGTACGAAATTACTTTTTTTCGGGAGGAATACGGTTTATTATACGAAACGAACTATATTCTTAGTAAACGCCGGAGAACCAAAAATAAACGTTTTTAAAAAGGAGGGATATTTATTATAAAGGAAGTATAAACTTTTATGGCTACGAAGGAAAATGATAGTAAATAATCGCAGTTAATAACGGCCGAAAGTAATTATCGTAAAAGGGTTTAAACGAAAGAACGGAAATATGGCGTTTATGGTAAACCCGGACATAATATGCGTATTTGTAAAGAGGATATAGAGACGTCTGGCGATAAAGAATCCGATTAGTTTAAATTGATTTATTACGTTATGGTTGATTAATTTAAATTTGTTATTGCGAGATGCGAAAAACCATTCGCTTTGCTTATGTATTCGCTTCGCTTGTGTGGTACGTTACTTAATTAGAAAAAACTATCTTTTAGTCGGAATATATAAGTTCCGTTAATAGGCTATATAAAAGCTGTACACGTACGAAAAGCACACGTAAATAGCCCAATACAACTATACGACTGATGTCCCCTATATCTAACAGTTATACTTGCAGCTATTTAGACGGTACTGCGGTATAGCGGCGTTAATACCTCCTCAGGGGTAAGCACAGGGTAATTAGCGCCTGAGGGGGCCTGAGCAAAAGCGCCGAGGCTATTGGACGTGACCTCAGCAATTGTAAGTCGTCCAGATTGACGTGTCGTAACGGTAGTAATTAGCTTAATATAAGTTAGCTGCCCGCTTTACGCAACTTCTTCTTTACGTCTTATAATTTTCTATCTGATACTTGCTCAGTGCCTAGCAGGTTGACATTGAGGGGTGGTGGTACGGATGCAGCACAGGAGCAACTTGCGTGGTAGGTATGTCCTAAAACATATAGAGAAGAATGACAGGCGGCTGGTTTCTGTATGGGGCAGGATTTCGACCCCATCTCATGATCCGGCAGTGAGCAACTCTGTGGCTTCTTCAGCTCGTCACTCAGGCATTTCTTTCCCTCTGGGACCCAGCGTTCTGCCACGGCCGCGTCTCTCCCTTTCGTGAACGCATTGCCATCAGCTTTGCGGGGCACTGCCAACCGGTCAGGTGCTTGAGACCGGTTTAGTCCAGCAAAGGACTCGGCAGATCAAAACAAACTGAGTTGTGCTAAGACAGCAGGTTAGTCGTTGGTTGTGATTTTAGCCGGCCACTATATAGATTCGCTAACTGACAGAAATAAGATTACCGCACTGATTCGACTGGATCAAGTGCAATTTCTAGCTCTAACTACAATATCTGCGAGCAACTCCGCTTCGTAAGTTTACTGTACTCATATATTGGTAGTAGGTATCTAACGAGCAAAATTAGACTCCGAATTGAGGGCCCCAGCTCCTGACTTTGAAGCCGATTCCACGGCAGTATGTACATTGCTTTTTCCTCTCTAATCATGATTCCAATGCGTTTATCTCGTACGGGCGCATAAAATTTTATGATTTCATTGGGGTACGTAGACCGCTAATCAGAGATCGGAAAGATAAGTAAGAATATGATTCCAGGATAACTGGGCAATCCTCGCTGCTCATCCGAACAGTTTGTGACCTTCCTATATGCCACCATTGAGCTTTAAGACTGACTGGATGTCAATTAATAGGAAACCCCGTATCAACGACCGAGTTGGTAATGCTGGCGATGAGGGAATGGGAGTTCACCAAACGGAATGTGAAGCTGGTTGCTCTCGCGCCGGGTACAGTCGAGGAACATGTGAAGTGGTGTGAGGAGATGAAGGAGACATGCAACACTGAAATCACTATCCCAATTGTTGCAGATTCGTCCCGGATTGTTTCCGTGCTCTATGATACGTCCGTCATATTCTCCTTGCACACGAGCGTTCATACTCTGGGCTAACTCACCGTGTAGGCTGGAGACTACCGACACGAAGGGGGTACCTCATACCGTCCGCGGAGCGTTCGTCATCGACCCTCAGAGAGTAGTCCGACTCGTGTTCAACTGCCCAGCCTCATTCGGAGGAAACTTGTAGGAATTACATATATAATCATAAGACTCTTGAACTAAATAACGTTTGAGTGTCCGATCTTTTGCCATAATCCAATAAAACTCGACCGAGATCCTTCGAGTCCTTGACTGCTTGCAAACACCGGATGCCGCAGGGTAAGAGAATCTCCATTCCCACACATGCTCTAGAGCTAACTGTGATCATAGCATTCTGACTTCGATTGATTGGTATCCAGGCCAATTTTGTTATCATCGATCCTGCCATCAGCACAAAGCAAGCCGAGGTAAGGGACTTATGACTGAGAATACGTATTGAGTTTAGATCTCATGGTTGACGTAATTACAAGTGGAGTTTTCGGGGGTGCGAGTTATCAATCCGATATTCAAGCTCACCCCGATGGCAATCGAGGAAACTACAGTTCCTTCGGATTAACGTACAGAATTTGTGCGCCTCTCAGGGACCCGGAGTTCAAAAACTTAAAAACTATATGGATGGAAAAGCCCGGAGTTTTGTTAATTGGCATTTATCACCGCTTTAACAAGTTTAGTCTTGCTTGTTCTTTCTCTTCTTTGTGGAATTGGCGATAATACAGTCATTTTCCGTCTTAGCCGTGCCCTAACCTTAGAGCTATGACCGATGCATGACAGGAAGGCAGGGATCCTCAACCGTTCCCTCAGCCATAGGATAAAGGCGATGGGTAACCCCAGATCCCACCGAGAGGTCCATAAACATCAGTATATCCATGGTATTTATTTCGAAAAAGCCCTCTATGCAGAAGACGAATGCCATAGGCTGTTCAACGCATCACTGTCCGCTAGGCAGACCTCTTCTACTAAATTTCTCGCCCTACTATCGGAATGATAAATGGATGACGCACGGTAAAAGATATGCGATCGAACCCCATAGTTTAGGAATGCAATTCAATTTATTTCCGGTGGTTTGCGTAGGGCAGGTTTTTGCTGACGGCCGGCCCTAGGGAGACGCCATACTGGCGAACCGCCGTAAGGGGCAGCAGGAGCCAAGGTCAACAAATTTCAACTTCGGCTAAGTACGAAGTAACATTAATCGGAACAGCAAGCCGTCTTGGTATATGCCCTTGGCCGCCGAATTGGTCGGTATTTTCCACTTGCTATCTTGTTCCTCCTCCGACCGGCTCCGCCGCTCTGTCCGCCAATTCTGCTGAGCCCGCTCCGCCCGGCTGTGGCCGCTGACCCACAAGTCGCGGTCGTACCATCAATCCTGCGATCCTGCATTCCCGCCATCCTACGATCCATATCACCCTCCATACCTTACTTTACGACACGAGGCATCCCTGTCATACGGCCATCTCAACGATGTCCTTGCCACAGCTGTATCTAATTGTAGCGCTTGTCGAGCCCAACAGCTTGGGTAGAGGGCTTCTTGGCCGTTGCCATGCAATGAACTCCGTATCGTAGGAATAGAAGGTCCTTCGAAAGTCCGTGTCCTTAGAGATACTTAAATCATGGTTCGTTCAGTAGACGGCGACTGTAACAACTCATCCCTTCTCATCACCAAGCACCAGGGAAACACCTCAATCGCCAAGCACTTAGATATCTAAAGTAGTCGTCATCCCCATCACCACCAGAAATGTCGGTCATCGAAGTCCAGGCCGCCCCCGCCGTCGCCGCTCCGGAGAAGGCTATTATCGCCGATGCCGAGGTGAAGGAGGTTGCGGCGGCGCCCAAGAAGATTCGCACGACCACCGGCGTTACGGGCATGTACAACGGGACCAAGGATGGTAAGGACGCATACATCGACTACGCCACTGGCTCGACCAACGTCAACGCACCCCTGGAGGTCGCCATCACGGTGGAGGACATGCGAGACTTCGAGGTCGCTCCCACTTTCCACTGCAACGGATACCAGTTGGTTAAGCACAAGACCATGATGCACCCGGATCAGTTCTCAAACGGCCGGACCCCTGAGGGCAAGGAGTTCATCCACAACGCCTACTTCCCCGAGGTGAAGAAGCTGGTGCAGCAGATCACCGGGGCCGAAGTTGTCCGCCCATACATCTTCCGAACCCGTCACCAGTTCGAGAAGCCCACCGACTTCATCGCATCGCGCAAGGCCGGTGCGAGTGCCCTGCCCCTCGCCCACACCGACCGTGACATGACCACCGGTCCCAATGGTGTCCGGGACGTCTTCGGCGAGGAGGAGGGCAACCGCTTGATGAAGAAGTACAAACGCTTCGCCCAGGTCAACGTCTGGCGCGGCATCGGCAAGAGGGTCGACCGCTGGCCACTCATGTTCATCGACACAAGCGACATCCCAGGCGGCTTCAAGTACGAGAAGAACCTGGCTAAGGTTTACTCCGCCAACGACCCCCGCGAGGCCCAGCGCGGCGTCAAGGCCCATGACGTCGTCCTCGTCGACAACCCCCACTACAAGTACCGCTACGCCAGCAACCTCGAGGTCGACGAGGCCTTCGTCTTCTCCTCGTTCGACTCCGACGAGAACAAGGTCGTCCCCCACGGCGGCTTCTGGGACAATAGCACCAGCGATGACGCACCGGCGCGTACCTCGATCGAGTGCCGAACCTGGTGCTTCTGGGACCCGGTTGAGGAGGAGGCCGCTCCCACCCCTATTGCCGTTTAAAAGGGTTATCTGTGGAGAGAATCGATCTCAAGGGATTAGAGTGGTCCCAGTAGCAGTATTTCATTCATATCACATATCTCAAATCACAAGTACATAGGGGTCATTAGTTGAGGCATCAAATAGGGGCGTTAATTATATATTGAACAGGTCTAATCAACTCAGAGGTTCTAGAACCTTGCTTCACGGTTTAAATTATAGTGTTTATGGGCTACTGACACTATATTATGGTAGTTACGCGTGCGGAGGCGGGCAACCTGCGCGTGGCATTGGTACAGGGGAAAAGTGGCCATGCGCTATTGATAAGCGCTCGCAGAGATCCGTGTAGAATTGATTGCCAACTGCAACTTATTGCGCTGCATGGACATACAGGTCACTTTAGCGAAGATATCCCAGCATGTACAACCGAAAATGTACCACAATCCTGCAGAAATTAAGCAGGATTACTTTTTCTCTAATCATACAAGCTCACAGAACTTAGTGGCAGAATCGTGACCATCGTATCCTTCTCTGTACCAACAGTCCGTACGATCCGTTTCCCACAGGGAATTAGCCCCTGTTATTTCATATCCAGCTGTAGAATTCGGAGATTTATGCTCTAGGCTTGAACTGCTTCCAAACTCTCTCATACTCCTGGTTGTTATCCTTGTGGATGTACTGTGGTGTAGAGTACAGCTTTGTAAACAACTTCCATTCCTTCGCCCTGTAATCTTCAATGTTTCTCTCTTTGCTGTCATCAAGCACCTTGCCCATCATTTGTACTAGCGAGTGAACCATCTGAATACCCTCGGCTGTAGACTTTTCCATGCCCTCCGGAGGATGGCCAACCGGAGCAGGTTGGTTCTCTATTGTCGGTCAGGAAGGGCGCGTTCAGAAATCCATCAGGATATTTCACTCACTGAAGGACAGTGGTCTGTATACCGCGTGAACATCTAGAATGTCTACCACGTGATATTTATCGTCCTCATCCCCATCATGCATAACAACCAAGCGGTATTCCTTGGCCGAGTTAACTATGGGTAGCCAATGAACGTTGAAGTACTTAGTAACTCACGGTGAGCATCTCCTGGTGCACAGGACTGAACTGTTGCATCAGCTCCTCCTTATACACCCGGCGATATCGCAGTTGAAGTTCTCCTAGAAACACACGCGCTTGAAGCCCCAGACCCGCCAATCGTCTCTTCAACTCCGTGTATTCCAAATGCCAATACCCTCTAGGGGCGATGATGTCGGCAAGCTGGAACGCGAACGTGTAGAAGAGCGCTGCCGTGAGTGTACGAACGTTATCTGCACAGCGATGGTATCCCTCATAATCAGCAGGAAGGCCCTGCAGTATCTCTTCGTATCTTTCGAGTAACCTAAGAATCTGGATATGTTAGGCGTTTCGGTATGACACCATTGTGGTAGGGAGCTTTACCTCGCCGTTGAACTTAATTAGTCCAGCGTCATACATGTCATCCTTTGCAATCAGTCCATGGCCCTTAGGGTGAAGCTCTGTTGCGACGACTGTAGGCAAGTCATCCCTTTGCTGTCCAATCAAAGCTTGTGAAGAAGCCCCTTTCTTTGCGATGATTAGTGGGAACTGCAACCGAAGCTTATTGATTATGGCTTTCTCTCCATTGTGTTGAGTTCAGGGAGGTGCTCATCCCAGTACTTATCCATAGCATCGAAATGCTTCAGGACTGATATCGCAACCGCATGGCACTGAATAGAAATTAGTGTTGGCCAAATTTGTTAAAGGCGAGCGATGGTGCGAATTTACCTTCTCGCGAGCTATCTTCCAGAGTTCGTTCTTAGGCTTCCGTCCAACTAGCCCCCACTGTCCGTTATCAGTCTTTTGTGCAATCCTGATACTCTTTTCGTCGATCCATCCAGGACTGGCTTCCTCGATCAGGTCCGGGTAGGCAACTTTAGATAGATGGATAGAGTTATCTGTTGGTAGATTATAGACGCTTGAGCCCCGAGAATCACCAGGGGTTGGTAACTCTTCTGTTGATGCTACAGGCGACTGGCGTAGGAAACCAATGGAGGACTGGAAGTCAGCCATTGTAGGTGTAAGTGCACGGTGAACTAGGTGTCGAAGCACTGGTATTATGATTACTGCAGTTCAGTATGTTCATTGCCAGATGTTCCGGGACATCTACCCCAAGGATCGAGGACTATATATTGAAGCATAGAGTGTAAGAAAGGACCCCGTGAGACTTGTGGGATGAATCACTGCACACTTCTTGTATTACGATGGCATGTTTAAATACCTTATTGGTAGCCCTGCGCGTGAGAGACAAGACACCAGACGAAGTAAGCGAATCAGGCGCCTGTGGGAAGTAGACTAGGTGAACTGGACTCGCAGCTCTTCATCCCAAAAAGGGTCTAATTTCGAGAGCATTCGCCTCGCCCATGGCTCAAAGACTATCACCCTTTTCGCAACCGAATCATCCTAGTGCAAAGCTGCGGTTATAATCTGAAAGGTGTTTGACGAATCACATATCGGGGTAAGCTAATCTCCTTGTTTTCAATCAGGTAAGATATATGTGATTTCTTCCCCTTGGTTAGAGGTTATTCAAGAATGACTGTCCTAGCTGGAGAACAGGTGCCCAACTAGCGGATAGCATTCTAAGGACAACTTGTCTTCGGACTAATCTACTATGCATCACATGATTATCCACTGATGACAGATGCGTAATTTGAAAGACAGCTTTGATGTGTTGCCATAGCCCCTATCCATGGCGATAACTTCCATGAGTGACCATAACAAATCGAAATCAAAAGCACTAATCAGATCAGCATACGAGTAATCACCCCAATTCATGTGGCCCAATCAGTCAAGGAACGGTTAGCAAACATCTGGTTTGATAACTTGTGCAAACGCTGAGTTCCGTGGGACACGACCCGGGTGGAGTCTTACCAACCCTAGCTTTCTGCGCAACTAGCTACACAGCCCGCCCAAGGTGTAGTCCATTACACTACCATTCGAGTCGACTGATCCCTTGATATCCCAGGGCCGATAGAATTGCAGATCGCCCAAGTCTAGCCCGGCCTCATCCGCTACGTTTCCAAAGAGCACTGGCTCAGTGACCTTGACGGCCGTGCCGTCGAGTGATGACACCTCCTCTTGGATTGCGACAGAGCCCTGTGCAACAGGGGTACCTTCCATTACCGGGAGTGGCGGCCTGTGCCTCGTCCCACTGCTGCCGTCCCTGAGTCCGCTGAAGTGCTGCTGTGATAGTTCCGCGTGCTCCCCGCGACCTGCAAGGGGAGAATCGGCTTCGCCCGACCGCAATGACCCAGCAAGGTGTTCGGAAGAATTCCGTTGTCTGACTGGTTTTCGAGCTAAGTCGGCGCGGGGGGG
>QJNZ01000075.1:56601-179739 GCA_004155055.1 Monosporascus sp. CRB-8-3
AAACGTACCCTAAATACGGAAAGGGTCCTTCTGATCGGAAGATATATGTTCCGTTACTAGGCTACAGAAAAGCTGTACGCGTACGAGATATATACGCAATTTAGCCGAATATAACAATACAACTGATATCTTTTATATTTAACAATTAAAAGTTTTATTCGCTTAATTTGCGTTATTATTAATTAATTAGCTGTTATTAAGAAAATATAGGCTGTATATTAGTAATAATTATTTATATATTTCATTAATTATAATAATAACGATGTCGTTAACGTTTTCCGTTATTTATAATAGAATTAAGGACTGGGACCGCTTTAAAGGCGAATTCCAGGTTAAAACGTAAGTTTTTAATATATAGGATTATATCGATTTTAATTAGATATTTCCGTAATTTATTAGATTAAAAAAATTTAATATAACTTTATATCCGAAAAGACGAATTCGTTATACGATACGAAATAATACTTTAAGCGGGTTTTTAATTATATTTATATTTTCCGAAGGAATTTACGAAAAAATCGATTATACCAGTTATTTAACGAATACCTTTAAAACAATAACCGAAAGCAAATAAGTTTATAATTAGGATTTTGCGGCATATATTTATAAAAATCTTAAATATAATATTTTTAACGATTAAAAAGATAATTTTTTTCTTAGGAAAGAATTTACAGGAATAGTACGTTAAGTTGGTTAAATCCGGTAAAATATATAATAATAAATTTTTGATTAATATTTAACGAAAATACCGTAAAAAGTTAAAATAAGCTTTAAAGTCGGTAAAAAAGTTAAACGAATAAATCGTAAGAAAATAAAAGATTATAATTTAAGAATAATAATATGGAATTTTAAAAATAAAGATAACGGTTATATAAGTTAACGATTTATATATAATATTAGCTGTTATTATAAGAATTTAGATAATTTATATTTTAAATAATAAAAAAGATAAAAATTAATAATAGTACGATTAATTATCAAAAAATAGCGGTTAACTTTTTAAATTACTGGATTATATTCTATTTATAATTTATATTAAAAAATATTAAAATAACGTTATTAACGTTTTACGAGATACCTGCGGATTTTTTTAATTAAGATAATCCTGATTAAGAAAAGATTAAGGATAATTTTTAATTACGAGAAAAGACCTTAGAGCGTAAGCCGAAACGAGGAGGTTGTAAAAGTTTTTAAACGGGCCGAAATAACAGTAGTAATAAACGAAAACGTTAAAAATTAAATATATAAAGGAGTAGATATAAAACGTACTTAAATTTTATATATAAGTTACTTTAATATTATTACGCGTTTTTAATAAAGCTTTAATAAAATTTAAATTTATTAAAGTAATTTTAATATTAATTTAAAATCGAATTATTTCCGATTAGTTTTTTAAAAAAAAGATTAATCGTTTATCGAAAATTATGGAAAAGATAATTATCTAAAAGATAAATTAATTCTTAAATGGAATAAAACGGGTTTTGGCCTATTTTTTAATTTTTAATTAACGTAATACGGTAAACGTTATATTTTATTTATTTAAAAATTCGTTTATTTTGGATTTAAGATTTACGATGTATATTTTTAATTTTATTAATAAATTTCGGAATTATAAGATAACGATTTAAGGTAACGGAATATACGGAAGGAATAATTTCGTTTTAATTAAAGGGTACGGAAAAATAAATATATTATTTTAAAGTTTTAAAGGTTTAAAAACGTTACGTTTATACGATATAATTTATTACGAAAATTTAATATATAATTTGGTATTTTTCCGGCAGTTTCGAAAAAAAAGATATAAATAAAATAACCGAGAAATTAATAATTTTATTCGAAATAAATATAATTAAATAATTATTACGTTAATAAATAAGTTAATTTAATTTATTGTCGAGAATATTAATACGATAATTATTTATATAGTTTTCGTATTTTATAAACGAAACGTTAATTTATATATAACGAGATTATTACGAATCGGTAACGGTATAATTTAATATTTAAGATTAAGATATTTTAAGCCCGAAATAATTACTTTGTTATAGTTTTATATAAAGGAAGTACGTTTAAAAGGTTTTATAATAATCGAATATTAAGTATATAGTAAAGTAAAAATTAAAAAATAAATATGTCGAAAGTCGAAAGAAAAAGTTTTCCGATTAGGATAACGAATTATTATCGATTTTCTAAATTTCGAAAAAGATTTAAAAAAATATAAATATATTATATTTATTATTAATAAATATTTAAGTTTTATTTAGGATATTTACTTTAAGAACTAAAAGTAAAATATATTAATTATAACTTTCGAATATTTTTTAAAAGTTTTAAAAAATTAGGATAAAGTTTTTTTATAGGTAATCGAATACGATAACGAGATTTTAAAAAATTATTAATTTCGAGATATATTATAGTCGCTTTTTTTTAATATTAGATTTAGATTTTTAATACCGTATACCTAAGTTTAAAACGGAGGTATAAAACGTTTAAGGGATATAATTAAAGAAAAAGCGATTACGATATAAAATAACGTTAAATTATTTTTGTTTTCGATTATATATATTTTTAAAATAATAATAAATTTATATAACCGTATTTTTAAATACGTATTTGTTTAGTAAAATTTATATAAGGTTTATTATATTTATTTAACGTATAAAAACGATATTGTAATATTTAATTAAAAATTTTAATAAGTTTATTTATAAGTATACGGTTATATAACTTACGTTATAATTATTATTGCTATAAAGAAAAAATAAAGATTTTAAAAGTTAAATTTTAAAGTATAAATTAGTTTTTTAGTTAGTTACCGATTTATAAATATTTACGAAATTTGAAACCCGTTAATTAATAAGGTTGTTATTATTCGAAACGTATAGTTTAACGAAAAAGTTATTTTTTAAAATAATAGTAAAAATTTAAAAGATAATTTTTTATACGTTATAAAAAAAAGTTATAAAAGTTATTATAATAAATAAAATTATTTAATTAAGGCTTAAGTTAATTAAATATATAGATATAAAAAAACGAAAATTTAAGCGGAATAATTTAGTTACCGATTAGATAAAAAAGGTAATTTTAAAGTAATATAGGCGTACGAAACGTATAAAATAAGGAAAAATAAATTTGTTTGTATAGGATTAATCATTTTTATATAACCGTTATATTCGAATTATTTCCGTTTTTTAAATATTTATTTTTATTAATGTTTATTTTGATAATTGTTACGATTATTACGTTAACTAAAGTAATAAAAGTAATTTTAAATTTTTATTACGTTATTTAACCTAAGGTAACGGTAAAAGACGAAAGTATTTTACGGGTTGTAAACGCAAGTTTTCCGTATATTCCGTATCGAGAAAATAGTTATCGGTATAATTATAAAATATAAAAAGCTGCGTTTAACGTAAGATAAATATTTTATTTTATTAATACGGTTAATAATTAGTCGGTAAGTTACGGAAATTTAAAAAAGTTAATTACTTAAAATATGTATTATTTTAATTTAAAAAGTTTCGATACGAAAATATATAAAATTTTTAACTTATAAAACCGGATATATAGGCGCGATTTATTATTATTACCGTAAGGTTATAAAAAGTTAAATATATTTCTTTTAGAAAAAATATTTCGTAAAGCCGAAAAGGCTTATTTGTAAAGTTATAAGGAAATATAATTTTAAGAAATCGTTAATTAGTTTTTTGCTAAAAAGAAACAAGTTTTAAAATGTACATAAATATATATTTATAAATTCGATAAGTATAGTTAATTATAAAAATATAAAGTACGTTTTGTTATACTAGGCGATTAATAGTTAAAAAAAGCTTAAAATAATATATACATATTTATTTTAGCTGGAAAATTATTTAAAACTTTAATTATTATTACAATTAAATTAAATTTAAAGCTGAGGTAATATAACGTTATTAACGTTTTCGTTAACGCTTAGTTACCTTATAAAGTATATATAAAAATATTTTCAAGATATCCGTAACGTAGCAAAATTTTCTTAATTAAAAAGGCTTTATACGGCTTAAGGGAGTTGCTATTGTTATAGTAAAAAGACTTTACAAAAACGTTTAAAAGATTAGGACTTAGCTTTGTTCCTTATGAATTTTGTTATTTTATTTGTTAGGGGGTATTTTTTTTTTTTTTTCGTAAACGATATTGTAATAGCATATTTCAAAAAAAATTAAGATTTCGTTAATTAATTAATTTAGTAGATTCGGGAACGATATACCTTTATAGGAGGAGAAAACTTATAGTAGTTTTTCGGTATCGAAGTAATTAAGGATAGACCTAATAGGAAGATCTAGTTATTTTAATCCGATTTTATAGATAAATTAGTTAATTTAATTTTTAAAAAAAGTTTAAATGATTTTTTAAAGTCGTTTATAACTAATATTAAGTTAATACCGAATTTTAATCTGGCTTATTTAGGCTTTGTTAATAGATATTAGAAAAAAATCGGTTTTATTTTTTATATAACGATTAATACGTAATCCGATATATTTTTTACTGTATTCCGATTTACCCGTTTTAATTTAAACCCTAGTAACGTATATTACAAAGTTGTTAATCGAATTATATTATATTTAATCGCGATTAAAACGTTAGCATTATAATTCGGAGGCGAAAATTTGTTAAATATTTAAAATAACGCTTTTTTCGCGGATGATACGATTAATTAAAAAAGTTTTTAAGTTTACGTTATAAAATTATTTAAAGGAATAATAAGATAATAGGCGAATAAATAAAATATAATAATTACTTTTATAACAAAAGCGGAATTATTATTTTTTACGCAGGTTATAAAAAAAGCTTTATTTAGTTTTCGATTAATTAAAAAGTTAAAAGTTACCTTGGATGCTGAATTATTAAATATGTAATACGATAATTAATAGATTATACGATTTATTAACGTTAACGTCGCTTTATTATAAACGAAATTACGGTACGTAAATATATATAATTATTAGTTATAAAAAGTCGTAAAAAGAAATTTAATTAAAGTAGATTATATGTTTATAGGCGATATGCTAGCTAATAAATTAATTAAAGCCTTATTACGCGAATTATTTAAGTATTTTAAAGAGTAATTAAAATTAATAGATATTACGGAAGCCTTTAAGTAACGGAAAAATACCTTACGAATAATTTCGAAGGAAGAATTAATTAATTAAGAAATTTTAATTGCCGGAAGAAAGGTTAAATGGAAAGTTGTAACTTTAAGAAATGATAATATATAACGATTAACGTTATAAATGCTTTAAGGCGTTAAAGGGGTATATCAGCTAGTAGGGGGTGTTAAACGCACCTTAAATACGAAAAAGGTCCTTTTAACCGGAAGATATATGTTCCGTTATTAGGTTATAGAAAAGCTGTACGCGTGGAAGAAATACAGTAACTTAGCCGAATATAATAATATAACTAATATCCTTTATATCTAACACTACCCCCTCTAACGCGCCACTTACTTTTAAAGCTATTAATAATATAACTTTTTAACGTAAATACGAATATCTTAATAACTATTTATTTAATTAACTCTATATTAATCGTTACGTATAATAATGTATTTCGGATTATTTTCGTTATTTTTTTCGCTTTCGGAAAATTTATCCTGTTATTAATTTCGTTACGTTTTAATAAAACGTTTTTTCGGAGTAATTTTTATCCTTACCTTTACTTTTTTAACCGATATTATCCTTATAAAGTTTTCGTTTAACTTGGATTTAACCTTTTTCCGGTTTTTAAGCTTTGATTTATCGATAATAACAATTAATTAATTATTATAGATATCGGTAACGTTTAATTTGTTATATTTTTCGTTAAAGGCTTTACCGATTTTGTAAAATAAAAATTACGCGATAAGTTTTCCGAAAACTAAATCGATTTTTATTAAGATTTTTTCGATAACCTTTATATCTCTAAATAATTTAAGCGTCTTAATATTTAAACTAATTATTTATATATAAAAATTAAGGTATATAAAGGTAAAATTCGATTTAAGTTTAAATATTTCCGTTAATTAAACCTCGGCTTTAACGTATTTATTATTTAACGTATTCGTTTTATTAATAAAACGTATATTTATAACTTTTTAACTTTTTATAATATATTTTAAAATTATTATAATTTTTTATTAAGCGTATAGAAGAATTTAAAAAAAAATCCGTTATATTTGTAATTTCGGAAGCCCGTTTAAAATAACGTTTGCGGAATTAACAACGGAATTTTCGTTTTAAAGTAAAAAAAAAATACTTATATTAAAAAGCTAGAAAACGTAAAATACGTAAATAAATAAATAAAAATATATTTATATTAATTTTTCGATATAATAGTTAATATAACCGTTAATTATTAATAGTTTTTATTTTTTTAAAGTTCGCCGGCTTTGTAACGGCTAGGCTAGTTAACCAACTATTAAACCAAGTCGTACGGTTTATGTTAGCAGTTATATTACGGAAGTTTAAATAACGAAAATAACTTAGTTACGTCTGGTAATACCAAAAGTGTTTCGGGTAACTAAATTATATTACAAGCTAATATTATCTGGATTATGGAACTAATAAGCGTATATATCTTTCCTAAATTATTATGACTTATTATTACTTAACTTAATTACTATTAAATATTAACAAAAGGTGTTCTGTTATGCTTAGTAATGCTTAGTTTTATTTCCATTAAGCACCTCCGATTACGTGACTTAACCCACTTAGGTCCTGTTTCGGCCTACTGGGACCGTTTCCGAGACCCTCCCTCCGTTAGGTCGTAACAAGCTTAATATAAAGGATAAAAATTTTACGTAATTACTTTAAGCTAATTTCGACATTAGTTTAACCGTTACTAAAAGTAATAAAATACTAGTTTTCGTATGTTTTATTATTAAAATTAAAAAATTATTATTGTTATACGTTATTATTACTGAAAATTATAAATAATAAAAATTTTCGCCCGTTAATATTGATATAAACGATTATAATAACCTATTACCGTTTAAAAACGTTTTTTTAAAAATAAATTTTTTAAAGGCTTTATTAAAAACGAAAACGTTTTCCCCTACATCTTTTATTATCCCGATTTTATCGGCGTTATATTTATTACGTTATTTAATAACTTTAATAATAAAAAACTCGAAACGGTCGAATAATACATTAATAAAAACTGGCGAAACTTTTTTTAAGTACTTATATTTAATAATTTTACCTTTAAAAGTTCTAATATTAAAATAACTCCGTAAAAAATAGGTTACCTATTTTTTTTCCTAAACGTTTAAAACTACCCTTATTAATTAAAAGCCGTTAAACGTAAAAACGAAATTAAAAATACGGTAACGTATAACTTAAATAACTTTGCATAATAACTTAATAAACTAAACTTTTTTCCTCGATTTATAATAACTTTTATTAAATCTTATTAACTTTTTCCTGCGTAAATATATTATCAATACGGCGTATAATATATCACCTATTAACTTAATGACCTTTAAAAGTTAAACGTAAAAATTTTCTACGTCTTATTTTATTAATTATATAAACCGCGCGGAATTAAGTTAAAAGCTACATATCGTTCGAAAATGCATATTTTAATAAATAAATAAAATAAAATAAAAATCAATTTTTTAAAGCGTTATTAAGAAATGTAACGGCTAGGCTAATTAACCAACTATTAAATTAAGTCATACGGTTTATATTGGCAGTTATATTGTAAAATCTAAATAATAAAAATAACTTAATTACGTCTGGTAATATTAAAGGTGTCTTAGGTAACTAAGTTATATTATAAATTATCGTTACCTAAGTTATAAAATTAATAAACATATATATCTTTTTATGAAAACCTGGATTTTTTATAGATTTTATTATTTTCCCAAATTTAAAGGGTATTAGATCTATATGGATTTAATTAGATCTTAAAAACAAAAAAGATCCAAATTACGTGACCTAATTTATTTAGGTTCTGTTTCGGTCCGTTAAAACCGTTTCCGAGATTTCCTTTTTGTTAGGTTATAATACGATGTTTTTTTTTAGGATCTTTACCTTTAAAAATTTCTTTTTTAGTAAATTAATCCTTTATTATAAGTGGTCGTATTATTAATCGTAAATCCTGCAATCGTTCAAATTAAAAGAAAAACTTTAAATTTTTGGTTATTTATATTATCAAATTTAATTTTAAAGTAATGCCGTATATGTTATGTTTTAAGAAAAGAACGAAATGTTAAATAATTAAAAAGATTTATCGTTGTAGCGAGTATGTTAAATATCGTCATCACTATGATAGGTCCGGTATTCTTATTAATTTTTTTCGTTACATTAAAAAGGAAAAGGACCATTTAGACCGTAAAAAAGCCGTAACGGAAAAAATCTTACTGCGTTTTCAATAAAAATTAAAAAAGGATTTTATACGTAAACAGCGTAATATTAATAAAACCATTAGTTACCTTTTTTATTTTCGCCGTTAAAAACGGTTTTTTTACGTTTAAAGGGTAAAAATTGTTAGTCATAACCTTTAGTCTATAGATAAGTTAAAGGATTAGAAACAGTTAAAGGCAAACGCGTCGTTTTTTATTTAGGTTTTTATTTAAAATAACTAATTTATTCTTAAGACGTTCGACTGGCCGTTTTTAAATAATATAAACTGGAACATTTTTAATTTCGATGGTCCCGTTGTTATTAATGAAAGTTTTTCAGTAGGCGTTAAATGTTAGTAAGATTTTTAGCGGGTTTCCAGGTATTTTCGGAATTTAAGTAATTCTTTTATTTAATTAAGTATTGGGTAAATCCTTTTTTTTTTATATATCGAATATTTTTTTAATTTCGTATATTTTTTTTTTTTTTTTTTTTTTTTTTTTTTTTTTTTTTTTTTTTTTTTTTACTTTTACGTTATTTTGTATTGTATATATTTTGATAATGTTTGCTGTTAATTCGAGTAAAAAAATATGAAAGATTAGATAAAGTTTAACTCTAGGTGGTAACTTTAATTAATAATTATTCTTTAAGATTTTCTTGGCGATTTTATATAGGCTAATATATTTAAAGTCGAGTTTTTAGTTTAGGCGTTTAGTTTTGATATTTTTGGTAATTAAATAAACTATCTTCTTTTCCGAGAAAGTTAATTTTTTTAATTTTTTCTGGTTGTAATATTTATTTATTTGTTCGTATACGAATTGAAATTTTGTTTTTATTTCTTAATGTAATTACTTAAATTATTTTAAGGTAAGGATTATTTTAATATTAATTAATCCTTTTTTTTGCGTTTTTTTGTAAATTTCTAAAATATAACCAAAATTGGTAATTGTTAAAGTTATCTTAATGTTATTATAGTAATTAATATTATAAGCTAATTGTATAATAAGTAGTTTTTTAATTTAATTATTTTGTTCATAATTAATGTAATATTATAAATATATTTCTAACGTTTAGTTAGTTTTTTCCGTTTGTTTATTTATTTATAATTTAAAAACGTTTAATAATTTATAATTTAGGTCGAATTATACTATTAAGCTTTGTTAGAACTTTAAAGTAAAAATCGTACCTTTATTTAAAATAATTTTTACTGGTAGCTTATATATGCTGTACATATATTAAAAGAAAATATATGTTATTTATTTAGTATTTATGTTTTTATTATAAGGTAAAAAGTAAAAAAATTTTGTAAATCGATTAATAATTATAAAAATACTATCGTAATATATATCCGTAACTAAGTTTTCTAATAAAAGAAATTTCGTAATGAAGTTAAATATAATTAAATTCTATAGTTATTTAGCAATTAATAATAATTGTAATTTTCTATAAGGTTTATATTATTTAGCCTTTATTTTAATATAGATATCGTATTGTTATATAATTTTCTATACGGTTAATTTTATTTTAAAAAAATAATATATTTGTTATAAGCGTTTTAAGGTTTTGTAAATTCCTAGATATCCATATAATTAATATTTATATATTTCTCGTATTAGGTTTTCTTAATGTTTTTCTGGTATATAAATTTTATTTATTTTTTAATTTTCAGGTATATTGTTATAATATTATTATATTTCTTTATATATATTTAATATAAGCATTTTGATAATATTAATATATCGTTATTATAAATATCCTTTTAGCATTTAGTCAAATACGGTTTATTATATTTTTATTTTAGGATTTTTTAAATTTAATTATTTATTAAAAATATTTGCTTTATTATTTTCCGATCCCTTGTAATAAATAATAACGTAATCGAATTTTAAGAGATATTTTACGTAACGTAATTATCGTTCGATTAGTTTTTTCGTAATTACGAAATGGAAGATATTTTTATAATTTATATATATTTTTACCTAATGTTAATTTCCTTTAAAATAATATCTAAATTCCTTAAAAACCTTAATAATAGCTAGGAACTTTTTATCGTAAATAAAGTAATTAAATTCAGCATTATATAATTTATAAAAATAAAAAATAATAAGATATAATTTTTTTTAATCGTTTTATTAACAAATTATTACTTCTAAAGCAAAGTTTAAAATATCGGTTTCGAGTTTTATTAATTTGTTTAAGTTATATATTATTAAAATAAATTCGTTAATAAAAACGTCCTTAAGCTGTTAAAAGGCTTTTTTTATAACTAAAACTTATGCAAATCGTTAATCCTTTTTAGTAAATTCTATTAATAATATTGCAACTTTATTAAAATGTCGTATGAATTATTCGTAATAGTTGCCAAATTTAAGGAATATTTATATCTCGGTAATATTGATAGGTATCTTTTAATTTTTAATTATAAAGATTTTTTTAAAGTTTATTTTAATATATTCCGGAGTGATAATATATTTTAGGTATTCGATTTTCTAGGTGTAAAAGGTATTTTTTTCCGCATTAATTAAACGGTTAGCATTCTATAAAATTTATAAAACTTTGTAAACATATTTTATATATTCCTTTTTTATTTTTAAATAAATGAGGATATCGTCAAGGTAGTATATAATAAAGATATTAAGGTACTTTCGAAGTATATAGTTAACCATTTATTAGAAAGTTATTAATACATTCGTAAGTTCGAAAGGTATAATAAAATATTCGAATAATCCGTATTTCGTTTTAAAAGTTATTTTTTATTCGTTTCCGGATTTAATTTAAATTTAATTATACCTTTCTTTCAGGTTTAAAATTATAAATTATTTGGCGTTTTATAATCGGTCCTTAATTTTAATAATTAGGGGTAATAATATTCTGTCTTTAACGGTAATATCGTTAAACTGCCGATAATTAATAATAAATCGTAGTTTCCCGTTTTTTCGTAAAATAAAAAATATTAAATATCCTATTAACAATTTAAAACGTTATATATATCCTTTTCGTAATTTATTTTTTAAATAATTACGAAAAACGTATAACTCTATTTCGTTTAAATTGTAAATAAAATAAAAAGCCGTCGTTTTACCGTTTTTAAAAATTATCTTATAATCCTATTCGTTATATTATAATAATTTCGTATCAAACTTTTTCCGAAAAAGTTTTTCGTACTTATAATATTATAATAATACTTTTAACATTTATTTTAATAGTTTTTCAGGTTGTACTTATAAGTTATCGTTTATTTATCGAAACCGTGCCTTAAGGTTTACGATAACGCATCATATTTTTTTGTTATATCTTTTATTTTAAATATGTTTTATCCTTTTAAGTAATAAAATTTCTATTATATTCTTATATTTATATTCGTTGTTTTTATCGATCGAATATTAAGATCTTACGTTGTTTATATTCTGTTTATAATTAAAAAATAAACGGAAATTTACCTAATTAATTTCCCAATCAATTAAAAAGTTATATTAACGTAATTATAGTTTTCCTAAAATTATGTTATATTTATTTAATAAAATAATGTCGAAATTAATAATTTGTTTTTTTTTTCGATAAAGGTTTTAAGGTAATTAATTTTACGTTTAACCTATTTATCGTTATAGGTAAATTTTTATTTTTCGGTATTCTCGATTTTATAAGGATAATTTTTTTCTTTTTATAATAACCTTAATTAATTTATTATTTCCGGGTTAATATAATTTGCAATTATTACTTTATAGTTTATTATTACGGTATACTAATTTTTTTTAATTCGTACTTATATAATAATGGTATTGTCGCCAATGGTTCCGATCGTTATATTTAAAACCCTTTTAAAATATTATAGTTTAACTTTTTTTTTTATTTACCCGCAGCTTTTTTATAAATGGCGTTATTTTTTTAAATTTTATAAAAGTTTTCGTAATATCTTTTTATCCCGATTATTTTATATTTAAAACTTTTTTAATTATTTCTTTATACGCGTTATTTATTTTTATAACTATTTAAATTATTATCGTATATCTAATTATTCGTAAATCTATTTTACGAAAGTTTTAATTATCTTTTTATTAAGTAATATCGTTTACGAATTATCGTTTTCCGAATTTTACTATTTTTCTTTAATAAAACTTTTAATTTTTTCTTTAATTACTTTTTTATTTTCTAGGTCGGTAATAAAGGTTAACTGGACGCCTAAATCGGTAATAACTCGTTAGCAATGCTTTTTTACCGTTTTTTAAATTAATTTTTTTTCCGTTTAGTAATCATATTATTCGAAATAATAAAAAAAGTTTTTTTATAGCTATAACTTTCCAGATAACCAACTTTATAAAGCTATTTTCCGGTTAATTTCGTTTTAGTTTACAAATAATCGTAAATATCGATATTATTATTAGTTATTTTTATTAGCTTTTTATTATTATTTAAAGTTAAATCCTTATTAATACATTCGAATTATACGTTAATAAATTATTATTTTTTTATTTTTAATAAAACCGATATCTAGGTTTATTATAATAAATAACGTAAATTTTTATATATCGTTCTAGTTCTCCTAAATAAAGGTTTTTTTTTTACTTATAATGCTCCTATAATTATTTTTACAAAGCTTATTAATTTTGTTTTTTTTGTTGTTTTTTTCGTTAGGATTAAATAAATAATTTTTTTTTAATAAAAGCTTTTTACCTTAAATAGTTTTCGTATTATTATATTACCGTACATCGCAATTAGATTATATTAATCGATTTATTATTTTTTTTATCGTTTTATTATTATTTTTCGGATATAAAAATCCAGTTATTTTATTAAAATCTTTTAGGTATTTTATATTAAAAAGCTTTATATCCTTTTTTACTATAATTATAATATTTAAATTGGGATTAATTTCGTTACTAAACCGTTCCAATTTTTATAAGGCCTAGTTAAATCCCGTAAAAAGTAAAAGGCGTAACGCATCCGCCTTTTTTATTAATCTAATTAAACTTATATCGTAAGGTATACTAGCTTTTCTTTTTTTATCGCTTTTTAAATTGTCGATTGTCGATTTTTACCGCCTTAAAGATATATTTGCTTAAAAAAATTAATCGTTCCAATTTAATTATTTCGTTTTTGACGTCGTTTTTTAACCCCTTATAAAATACGTTAATTAAGGTATTGTTCTTTTCGTCCACCCATTCTACTTTAGCTATTAAATTTCGAAACTCCATTACGTATTTAAACGCTAATCCTTTTTATCGTAATTATAAAATCTTTTATACGGCAGTACGTTCTTTATTAAAATTATCGAAATTGGTTTTCAGTTTTTCCTTAAAATTGGAATAATTAACGAAAAATTCTTTAATAAATATCTCTATATTATTTTTTGCCTTTTCCAGGTAATTTTTTATAATTAATTCGAACCAGTTAAATACGTCTCCGGTAAAAAACGCCGTAACGGTAAAAATTATGTTTTCCGGATTATTAAAAGCTAAGAACCGTAAGTACATTTGTACTTAAATAAGGAAACTCTGGATATCAATTTTTTTATCGTAAGGTTAAAGTTTTTTAATCTTAATTTTTAAAATATTAAAATCTTTTTTTATCGTTTTTTTAAATCGCAAAATTTCCGTCTTTAATTTTTTAAATTTATCCTAAAACTGCTAACTAATAATAAATGTCTTTAATATTAAAAACTATTTCGATAATTCGGGTAATTATTTAAAATTTAATAATACTATTAAATAAAAACTTATAACGTATAACGGCTAAATTAATTAATTAATTATTAAACCAAATCGTACGGTTTATATTAACAATCGTATTACGGAATTTAAATAATAAAAATAACTTAATTACGTTTAATAATACTAAAACTATTTTAAATAATTAAATTATATTGCAAGCTATCGTTACTTAAGTTATAGAACTAATAAACGTATATATCCTTTTATGAAAACCTGGATCTTTCATGGATCTTGTCGTTTTCCTAAATCCAAAAGGTATTAGATTTATATGGATTTAATTGGATCTTGAAAACAGAAAAGATCCAAATCACGTGACCTGACCCACTTGGGTCCTGTTTCGGTCCGCTAGGACCGTTTCCGAGACCTCCCCTCTGTTGGGTCGTAACAAGAAAGCTTTTATAGGGAAAGAAATCAGTAAATGGATCAACGCGCAACGCGGTTATGGGGTGGCGCGTTGGGGGGGTGGAGCGTGAGGGGGGGGTCCGACTTAGTCTATAGAGTGATAAAGGGTTCAGGACGTCATCAGGGCCACTTTGGGTTGCCAATTCAGGAACGCTATTAGACCTAAGCATAAGTGAGGAAGTTATTGGAGTTTCGAAGGGGTTCCAGCCGCGGGGGAGGATAACCTATCACCTAGTCTCAATGAAGTCCGAAGGATCTTGCGAACCGATGTAGGCTGTCTAGTCGACGCTGTTAAAGCTCGTAAGGGCGCTTCGGCACCACCGTTTAAGAGCGATATACTATAAGAAGCTTCTGTAAGCTGCCAATCAAACTAGATGCGACCTAAACAAAGGTTCTAGGAAACCGTCATGAGAAATCGTACCAATTGCTGGGCTAGTGTAATCATGACTGACAACCATCCGTATTACTTTGGTATTGGTTCGGATACGCTTTATGGTATCCTCCTCGATCCCCCTCTTCGGTGATTGGCCCCGGTTAAGTAGCCAAGCAATATAATACAGCATGACACTGCTGCTATTGTAGGTATAAGTTGGACGCGTGGAGTCGCTAGAAACCATGGCCCTCGACTCGCAACCTCAGCTAGGACAATCGCCATGTCCGGCGCGTGATAAAGGGATTCGGATTGAAAATGTTCGAGGAAGTCTTTCTGTTCGGGGGGAAACATAACGGAGAGCTTGAAAGCTCGGGCATGGATATCCGCTACAGGTCGCACATTGCGTTCTGATAAGTCTAGTGGAGCAGCACTAGGGCGCCGGGCTGGGACGACTCGAGCCGGATATAGATGGATTCCAGAGAGAAGTTGAGGCAGGAAGACCCGAGACCAGCTCGACACAACTGCAAGGCTTCGTGAAGTGAGTAGAACTCGGGATCGGGGGGCAAGGGTGGTTGTGCCGTATCTAGATGTTTCACATATCTGCCTTTGTTTAGGTAATGTCGATTCCCACGCGCCTACTCACGAGTGGCTCACCGAACAATTCGCTTCCAGATAGGCACGAGACTGATAGCAAGACATCAACGACGTGTCGTTCTCCGGCACGCTGAGCGAGGAATAGAGCACTTCTTCAAGACTTAGAGTAACACAAGGCTTTTGATGGAGGAAACTCCATTCATCGCACGGCCATTGTATCTTGATGTCGTTTCCATGCAAAAGGGTTAGCTGGTCGACGCCGCTACCTGTCCAGGCATCAAGGACGTAACATGCTCACATCAGCAGGCGCCTCCCCTCGCGCCAAACTGCCGATGGACCAGTCTCCGCCTGGTCCGGCCGGCATTCCAAGTTCAACTGAAAGGCATGTGCCATGCGGGTTATCAAGCCGCCCAGCATCAAGGCTTACTTATAGTTGCCTACACAAAACTGGAAGTCGTAGAGGAGAACCGAGGCCTAAAAGCTGTATCAGCAAACGGGCCAGGGGTGGTGTATAAGGTAAGTGGCAGGTATGCTGACCAACCATAAGGTTAGGGATAGAGACGGTGCCGTAATTTTCTAAGATCAACCGTTCAGCGCCTATCCCCAACTCATTCTCAGTCAAATGCACCAATTGAGCCGGAACCGGTTGCCGGTTACGACTATGCTCTAAAGCATAAAACGTGAGAATGTAGCGGTTTGCCCAAACCTGTATCCACGGACCGCGGTTAAAGGAAGAGTGATATTAGGCTTGCGATTTCTTGCGATTTACTTGGCCCCATGGACGCAAATCAAGTGAAGCAGAGCGTTATCTTCATTGCTGCAGTCGAAGCCTTGGTCAAGCTGTCTCCTGATAGAGGGCTTGTTAGGGAAGGAGAAACAGCGAAGGTAGTGTACATTGTTGGAATACCATTCTGCTAATTGGCGCACAAGACTCCGCTCCGATGGGAGTTCCCG
The DNA here is from genome assembly GCA_004155055.1 of Monosporascus sp. CRB-8-3. Classification (NCBI taxonomy): domain Eukaryota; kingdom Fungi; phylum Ascomycota; class Sordariomycetes; order Xylariales; genus Monosporascus; species Monosporascus sp. CRB-8-3. The sequence goes on from QJNZ01000075.1 coordinate 72,990, forward strand.
GGATAGCAGCCTCATTATGAAATCATAATTAGCATACTAGAACCTATGTCAAATTACCGCATATATATATATATATATATACACCCATACACGGGGAAGGCAGAACCAAGCAGCAAAGTCAAACGACAGAATCAAGGATGAAATGCAAACATGCCAGTCGTAAGACTCCACGCCCAGGAGCAGACAAAGGCCCAATAACCGCCGTTTCCAGGGCGCAGACACTAGAATAGTTATCGTGGGGCGCAAGTGCTCGGTGGAATTCCAAATCCTTCCACCCCTGCCATACATGCTGATTGTATTGGGGGGGTTTCAAAAGAGTCACATTGCAATCAATCACCGGCGTCCACTAGAAGCTTGATGTACATGACAGAGGATGCGGATTATTTCGCTTTTCATTCAGAGGATTTACCGAGGTTACGTCGTTGCCCAATGGAGCCACAGGCGGTGATAGCATAATCGGAGTAGTAGGCCCTTGGATATCTCCGTGCTCAGATAGTGTAGTTGAAAGCCCTGATGTTCTAACATCGAGGCACTGATGAGAACCCGTACCTATTCCTGTGCTCTCAGCAATGGGCATTTGTGTTCCTGAATAGTGATCGAAGAGGAGGACAGTGGCGTTCTTGATAAGTCTCGAGCCCAACGGGGCTCTGGATCAGCATCGTAGATGCATCGAGCCGACCTTGCTCTACCTCGGGGGCATTTGGGCCTTTGGTCATCGCTCTTAGTTTTGGAGATTCGACAGTTACAGCAGGACCAGTACATCGTCCTCCTCCCCGCGGACCTTGGTGCATTGGGCTCGGTTCGCAGATTACCATTGGTAGAGACGCACGACGATCCGATACAGCCTAGACCGAGGCGCCCACAGTTTGCGCATCCGTTTGGACGTTCATCACACTTGACGTATGCACGGGATGGATATATAAGCCAAGAAAGGCTAGAGGCAGATGAGAGAGAGGCCCCTGGACCCACTTTACGTGCGCTGCAGTCCTTGCAGCCCATTGTTGCGTCGCGGTCGGGCCATCGGGCTCAGTGGCTACGAGCATTGTTGCTGTGCCGCTCTCAGGTTGAGCTGTCGCCTAGGGTCATATCTCAGATTCGCGTCTCACTGATAAACGCGCAATCCCCAGCCTGGCTGCGTTTGTCATTATTTGACGAGGTTCAAAACATAGCAGCATGGACGAGGCATAGCGCAATTCGACACATGCGCACACATTCTGTTCAATTGACAACGAACAATGGATTATTCACGGGCGATTCTGCCTCTTCATGACGCTGGTGAAGTTTTGAGCTTGGTTCTGCCTGGAAACGCGTCTACATTTGGCTCTTTCTCAGCCAACCGGACCTTTCGAGCGGGCAGCTATACCACAGCGCAGCCAGCATTGTTGTTGGCCCCCATCGGCCGCACTACTTCTGCTATACCCACTGCGGTTATTCCAATTGCGTAGGCCAGTCTCAATGTTCTGCCAAATAGAATGGGAGTATTCAAGGCTGTAAGTTATGCATAAGTATCGTGCGATAGTTTGAAAAGGCTTACTGACCCTTGACAGCTACTCACTATAGCCATCGTGGCTGTCAGTTTTGCCGCACTTGTCCTGTGTTTGACACTGAGCCCCCTCCCAAATCCTGCATCTATTGCCGCCATGGCGGCTGGGGGTTTAAACCCCTATAAGCTTAACTTCCTACTCAAACACGGCTCGTACGGTTTGATTGCGGCGCCATATCCCCCCCGTTATAGAAAATGTAAATGACTTCAAACGCGTAGAGGAAAGGGAACATTAAAACGTATATAAGGCAATCAAAGACAAATAGGCCAGGTCTGTAGAAGAACTGTGTATTATACACCTGGGTAGCATATCTCGCAGTAATGAAATTACCTGAAATACGAAGGTCGACTACTAAAGTGTGCATACATTCCTGGTAAGGCCCACAGTACGCCACAACGCACAGTGACATACCGTGGAAATGAGGCTAGTAACTGCTGTCTGCTAAAGTCATTTTCCAGGGGAGTACCTTTAGGGCCTTAATAACGTGTCTGCAGCTAAGGTCACTTATCGTACAGCGTACCTGCCTAGGAAATAACGTTTTTCAGCCACAGTTCATACTGTAACCAGGACCAGGAATGTATGCACACTTTTGCGCTTAACCTTCGTACGCGTTAATAAATTAAAATAAGAGATTTGCTACTTGTACTGTGTCCCTTTTGCGATTCGTGCTGTGTACCCCACTTCCACCTGGCATACACCTGGCATACCTGCCAGTTCGCACCTAGTTTTCCCTCAAAGACCTCCTTATGCAAAACACTGGCAAAACATACCTATTTTCAATTAATTTATTAAAATGCACCTGTATTAAAAAAACTTATAACTAATAAACTTTAGCTATATTATAATAATATTTCCTAAAACTAACGCGTTTTAAAACGTTTTTATTCCTTTATAACCTTATATAATAATTAATTATCGTTAATTAAGTTAATTATATTAACTATAACCGAATTAAATATTTATACGCCTAGCTCTAGTTCGAAATAACTTATTACGTATTAAGGACGGTGCGTAATAATAACGAATTCTTATTAACGGCATTTAAAGTCTAAGGTAGCTATAACAGTTAAGGTTATCGTTATTTTAAATATTGTAAACGGCGTTACGGACGCCGCTAAGGCTATAAATACTATTATTCCTTACGTACCACCTCGTCCGCTACCCTTTTTACGTTTACCGCGTTTACCGCGGTGATATATAACCTTATTACTACGGCTTCGGCCTTATCCTTTTATTACGGTTATTTATAACTTCGTAAATAATATAAATAAAGTATTACCTTAAGTATTACCCCGGGTTAAAGGCGTAATTATGCCGTAACGTACCTGTTATAAAAATCGAGGTATAATATTAATTTCGGACTTCTTAATAAATTTTTACTATAAACGCTTACGGCGAAATAATTCGTAAAGGTTTCGGCATATATAAGCTTATCGAATTTCTAACTAAAGGGCTTCGGATAAAGTTGTTAAAGCGTTACGAAGGAGGTTACGCGTTTAAATAGCTTATAACTCGCAAATAAATAAAAAAGGGGTTTCGTTAACATATATATCATTAATTACGCTTTTAAAATAATAGAAATTATTTATTAATATTATCCGTTAATAACCTTTTAATATAGGGATTTTTAAACGTTAAATAAATATTATAATATATAATATAAACGCATAATATACTATATTACGTCTTAAAAATACTTATATATAACAGTAACGGTTAAAATATAAAATTAACTTATATTAAAAATTATAATAACGCTCGGTAATATTTTATTTATTAAAAAATTAATAACTTTTTTCGAATAACGTACTATATAAGCTCGTCGCGTATATAAGCTCGTCGCCCATTTTATTTACTATATTTACTATTTGACTTTAATCGTTTATTTTTTAATGTTAATAATATAAAACGGCTTACGAAAGATACTAAAATAAACCTAGCTTTTTAAATTAAAAAAAAACAAACTTAAAGCTTAATTATAAACGGTTTTATATAATATACAACGTTCCCGAATTTACCTTAAAAGATCGAATTTACGACAAACTTTCCCGTATCGATATTGTCCTTTATTTGCGAAAATTAACGCTAACCGAAAAAAAAATTAATTATCGAACAAATCCTTAACTTAAATACGCGAACGTTTTTTATCCGGTTTTAATATATTAAAGATATAACGAATTTATTACTTACCTAATACGTTATAGAACGCGTTAAAATTAATTAAACGTTAAACTTTATTCAACGGCAAAAAAAAACTTTAAACGTATTTAAATGGGAAAATCGATTATTAAAAGGTTTTATACGAAAATTTAAAAATATTTCGTAAATAATTTAAATTTGTTTAAGTTATAATCGCAAAATATAATATCGCAAAAAAAGATATTTATAACTTTAACGAAATAAAATTTTAATAACTTTTTTTATAATAATAAATATAATAATTAAAAATATCGAAAAACGTAAAAAATTTAAATAAACTTAATAAAGAAATCGGGAATAATTTATAATAATATAAACTGTTAATTTTTAAATTAAACCTTATTTTTATTTATTATCTTTATTAGAAAAAACTATTTTCTATACTAATTTGCCGATAATTTACTTTTACCCGATTAAAAAATTACTATACGCAAAAAAGGCTAAACGATAAATGAATTAAGTTTAAAAAGAATTTAACATTTTAATAAATATATTCGGATACGTACGAAAAGTTTAAAACGTTTCCTTATTTTCGATAATTACGAAAGTTATTATTCGATAAAATTCGAAAAATATTACATTAATTACGATAATATTACGCTTTACATATTTGCATATTTTTCCTATAGACTTTAACTTTTTAATATATTTTGTTATTTTATTTTAAAACACGTTTATTCGTAATATATCGAAAACTTAATATAACGTTATTATATTTATATTATTAAAAAAAAAATTCTTAGTGGCTTTTACGATACGTTTAAAATTATTATAACGTTCGATAATATTAATTCTGGATTTGCAAAAACTAACTTTATTTTATTCGATCTTAATAATATCTTTTCTAAATTCGAATTTTTTTAATTATACTTATACCAACCGTTTTTTTATTAACCTCCGCCGGTTTATTTTACTTTTCGTAAAAATCTTTAAAATTATTCGTAAAGTAACAAAATAAGGATAATACTTAAAAAAAAAAATTAAAACTTATTAAGGTAATTCGTTAATAAAAATATTTAAATCGGTTAGTTTTGTAATAAAAAGTTATATATTATTATTATATAAAGGCGCTTTTCTCGGGATAAAAACGTTTAATTACGCAAAACGAATTATATCTTAAACAAACGTCAAAGGATTAAAAATAAACGTTTTTAAAAAAGAGGAATACTTATTATACAAAAAAAATTAGCTCTTTTAGCCGAAAAAAAAGGATGGTAAAAAAATATAATTAATAGCGGCTAGAGGTAATCGTTACAAAAAAGTTAAAACTAAAGAACGAAAATATAACGTCTGTAGCAAGCCCGGATATAATGCACGTACTTGTAAAAAATTATAGATATTAAATTGGGTCGGAGAGACTTAGTCCTGATCAGTAGGTATCCAATAAAGACGTCACGGGCGAGAGCATGGTTGGAGCAATATGTAAGACAACGCGAATCTGTATTAATCGGTATTGAGACTGTAGAAAAAGATTGTCGACGATGATAAATAATAACGGGGTTACGCCCGAAGGAAAAAAGCTTTTAAAAATACCTTTAAAGCTAAGTTCTTAAACCCTGTATTATTTTAACCCTTTTTTTACGATAAAATTCGTTTTCGACTTATCGTAAAAAATAAATAATAATTTAACGTAAATAACTCTTTAACGCTTTAAATATATAAAAATTTATTAATTAATTTAAATTTGTTTCCGCGGTTTGTCCTTTAATATTTTTAACTTAAAATTTCGTTTTTTTCGTTTCGTTAATTTTTTATTTTATTTAGCTTTTCTCTTAATTTTTTATATTTTATTTTTAGGAAAATTATTATTAATTAATTTTTTATACTTCTTTAATTAGGTTATTTTTGGACAAAATATGGTTCTGGTTATTTCTTAGTACTTTTATAAATATTTTTTACTTATTTATATAGCGTTATATATTTTTTTCGTAGCATAATTTTAATACGTTAATTACCGAAAGGCAGTTATAGTACGTACTTAACTTTTAAGTCGTAACGGGTTTTAAGCGGAAATTATTATAAAATTTTTTAAAGAAAGAAAAATAAGTTTAATTAATTAAAATATAAGGAATATATAAAAAAACGTATTAATAGTAATTCGAACTTTTCCGAAATAGGCGATAAGCGTTTGTCCGGTTAATAATATCTAAGTATTTTTTTATTACTTACCTTTAAATGCAGTTTTAGGTATTTTTTAATTACCGTAATAAAGTTATTAATTATTTTCGTTTCGTTTTATAATTCTTTTTTTTTCCGTTTTTTATCATGGTAGATTTTAACGATAATATAGAAAAAATAGGTAATTTAAGTTTTATAAGTTTATTTTTTAGTTTATATCGGAATTTTAGCTTTTGTAATACGGATTAATAAATTATTAAAATTAACTTATTTTTATCCGTTATAGCAAAATCGTAATATCCTTTTACTTCGATTTTCCGAAAAGGTGGTATTAAATAATATTAAGAAACGTTTTAATCGGATATATAAAATATTTACCTAATAATTATAAGTTTTTTTTATTAATTTAAATAATATTATATATTACAGTTTAAGTAAAGTCCAAAATAAATCCTTAAATTGTAATTTTCAATTTTTCGTTTATCGAGGTATAATATTAACCGGTAATAAAATAACTAATTTTAGGGATATATATTAATTTATCTTCGGTAAAACTATAGGGGATAAAATGGATTAAACTAGTAATATATTTTAATCGGAAGACATTTTTATTATTTAAAAACATAAAAGTCCTTTAAAAAGATATAGTAATAATATTATGTTAAAGTTTAACTTTATTTTCGAACTTAGGAGGTGTTTTTAATAATTTTTAAAGTTTAATCTTTTTTATATTAAAAAGAATAATAGGAAAAAACAGATTAAATTTTAAACAAAGTATATGTTACGGAAAAGGATTAAATTAATAAGATTTATAATATAATTTCTTTGTTTTTTATTTTATTTTAGTAATATAAAGGACAGGGACGTTAGCAACTTAATTAAGGTTATCCGATTAAGATTAATTAATTTTTTAAATTTCTGATTTGGGAATATAATAGGTAAGTTTTACTAACCGTTTTTTAGATAAAGATGTTATAGTAAATAATACGGAATTAATTAAAATATATAAGTACTTATAAGATAAATGTAAGTAAGTATTTGTAAATAGGAGTTATGCAAGGTTGTTGGGTTCAAGCCGTATTATCCAGGCTGAGCCAAAGACACAAAGTAATTACACCAATAAGTAAATAGGAGTTATATATATGGAATATATAAATATATAAAGGTTGGAAATATAGTTAATAAGTGTTTAAAGTTATATGTATATAAAAAACGTTAAGGTATAAAATTAAACGAGAAACGTAATTAATCAAAAGATTACAAAGTCCGTGTAAGTTTTTTTTAATTAAAATTATGTACGCTAAGGAAATCCTAGAAATTTTTATTTAAAGTTATATAAAAAGGTGTGGTTAGCTGTTATAATTCGTGTAATTAAATATATATATGTACCTTTTTCGTTTTTACATTTTTATAACTTTTTTTAATATCGATTTTTCTTTTTAACTTTTTTTTAATATTTATACGTATATATATATATATATATATATATCCATTATACTAATTAGCTTTATTATAAGTTCCTATTAGCCGTTAGGTTATTTAAATCTTAGAGTTTTTACGTAAATAGTAATTTAAAGTAATTAGCTATATCGTTAAAGTATTTGTTCTTAAAGAGTAAGTACGTTTAAAATAAAGCCGATTTTATTATTAAGTTTAATTATAATTTCCAAAAGTTATATATTATATCCGTTCGTTATTAAGAAAATTTATTAATATTAAATGTTTTTACTTTTTACTAAGTTTGTTATTTGTTATATTAATAAAGTTTTAAAGCTTGATCGGGGTATTAAATTTCTATATAACTCTGGTAATATCCGAAAACTTTAAAATTTTATATATCGTTAAGTACTTATTTATAACCTAGTTTTTTTTAATATCGGTACTATAATATAGCTTTTAGTAATAAAGGAATGTTTATTAAGATTTCAGTTATTAATAACCTTCGATTACTTAAATCTTATTTTTTTATTTTTGGTATAATAAAATCGATTAAAAAAAGCCCGGTATCCGTTATTAATATTGTAAAATAATTCGGTATTCGTTAATTAATATTTATAATCCTTGATCTTAATTTTAAAAATACCTTTTTATTTATGCTTATTTTATTACCTGTATTTATAATTTGTACTTTTTATATTATTAATCCGTTGTCTAAGTTATATATAAATTAAAAGATTTTAGTGTTTTTATTATATAAAATTCGACGAAATTAAAAAAATTATTTAATTATTAAGATTAATATTTTGTAATAATTCGTATTATTTTTAAGTATTTCGAAATAATTTTTTTTTCGTTATATGTAATAGTATTATATTAAATAGTTGCAGATATTAAAAATTATATTAATTTTTTTTTCGAGTTAGTAAAAAATTAATATTTAAAATAATAAATTATTAGTACGAACTTTTCTCCCTAGAGAAGACGTGACCGTAAAACAAAATTAAACAAATGGATAAATTATAGTATCGGTTACTAAGCTTTACCAAGCCCTAACTTTCTTACAAACTGCCCTGTTATGCAAGCCCCTATTAACAACCATTCTTAACCGAATTCTGGACGGTTTTCGCAATCCGGCGCAGCCGGATAAATTATCGTTCGTAACCCTCCTTATATCGAACTAAAAGTTAAATTTCGAAATTTTTAAGTTTTTTACTATTTATATCTAACTTTTCTAATAATTTTTCCATACGGTCGATATTTTCTACTATAAAGTTATCCAACTTTTAATTACTTTTATTTATATAAATTAAATCGTATTTAAAAATTAAGAATAAAATCCGATTTATTTAGAAAAAGTCGGTTAAATCGACGGAAATATCGATATTTTTGGTTCGTCCTAAAATTTTATTAAGTTTAAGGATTTTAAAAAAAAAAACGTTTTCCGTAAAGATTTTACAGTTGCGGAATACCGGTATCTTATAATAAAAATTATCCGGTATATTTTAATTATTTTAATTAATAGAAATTCGAAAAATCGTAAAATTAATTAAAGTTAAAAATAATTAATTTGAAGTTTTTAACTTTTTTTCCTAATTAATATTTAACATTTTTAATCGTAAGACTGGTAAAAAGTTACAAAATAACCATTTTATACGAATTTAAAGTTTACCGCAAAAAAACTTAACATTTTTTAAATTATTATATTCCAGGAAATTCCCTTTGCCGAACTATAAAGCTAAAAAATATAAGGTTTATTAAGGTCGAAATTTGTCGGTATTACGTAAATAAACTTCCCAGCTAATTTTAATTAAAAAATTACGTATTTACCGGAATTTAATAATTAATTTCGGAATAAAGCTTTTTATAACCGAGGCGTATAATTTATTATTACCGTAAAAACTATTAATAGTTACCGTATTCGAAAATATTAGGTAAAGTATTTATCATATTAATTATTAATATAATTACTTCGTGTTTTTGGCTTAGCCTAGATAATACGGCTTGAATTTAACGACCTTATATTAGTACGAACTTTTAGAAAATAATTAATATGTAATTTCCAGGCGTTAAAATATTAATTTTTAAAAGTAAACTTAAGATAAATATTATTTTCGTCGAGATTAATTACGTAAAGCCCGTAGGTTAATTTATATTACTGTTAATTAAAATTTTTAATATATTATTAAATTATTTAACCTAGTATTTTGTAAGCTGTATAAAAAATAATATTGCAGTTTAAAGAATCCCGATTAATCCGATATATTCTTTTTTAGTTATCGATTAATCCTAGGTTTTGCTAAGAACTTTTGCGGTAATTGTATTAAGTTTATTAAGGGTTATAGGTATATATTTAAGGATAATCGGTTTAAGGTTTTTAAAGTTAGTTTTAAAAAAAAAAGCTGCAGGTTATTAAGGATTTAAATAATAATAATTATCCGGTATTTTAAAAGACTACCGGGAACGAAGTTTAAATATTATTTAAAAATTATATTACCGATTTTATATATATAACTTTTCGATTGGTTAAAAGAAAGTTTTTCGGTTAATAATAAAAATATTAAGGTTCGGTAATATAATAGGATTATTCGGAAACAATATTTTTATATTTTAGTTTTTCGTAATTAAACGTATTAATTTCCTTTTTTTAATTAATCGATCGTTTTTATTTATATCTTTAATATTTATAATAACGTAACTTTTTAATCGATTATTCGGAATTTATACCTTAATGTTCGTTTTTATAAGTTTTAAAACTTTAAGTTGTTAATTTTTAAATAATTCGATATTTTTCGTAACCGTACTTTTTTCCGCCTTTTTTAATTAATCGTATAACGGTTTTGTTTAATTATTTTCTTATATATTAATCGGTTTTTAATTTTTTTTTATTTTTAATAAATTATTTTAATTTATTAATAAAAAAATTTCTTTATAATAACGTCCTATTAATTTTCTTTAATCGGTAAATATTTCGATTAATAGTTTTATTAATTAAATACGGTCTAATATAACGATATTTAAGTTTTATATTTCTAAATATGTTTATATATTACGGCATAATATATAATAATATCAGGTTATCTAGTTTTAAAGGTCTATTATTTATTTTATTACCGTCTTTACAATCGGCGAATTTAGTTACTTTACGTCTTTATTTATTATTAAATTTAGTTTTCCTTCGAAGTATTTAAGTTTTAGATTATAATTTTCCATATCGGTAATACCGTTTTAATCGGTTAAAGGGCTTTTTATTTATACAGCAATTTATAAGAATTTATGCCATAATTTGTTACAATAATATTATCCGCGAAAATTATCTTAGGTAAAAGTTTAACTTATCTTTTATTAATACTATTTCTCACTTTTATTAAGGTTTTAATAATTAATATATATCCTTTTTAAAAAAAACTTTTAATATTAAGTAATCTAAATAACGCCTTATTTCTATTCGATATTTAACATAATATAAGCTTTAATAACCTTACCTTTATTTTCGGAACTACCGTTTATTTTAATCTTAATATAAATACCGTGCCGGTAAAAAATATATTTCTTTAAAATCTTTTTAATCGTTATTAACGTTATTAATTACAAAGCTCTAACTTTTAAACAATTAAATATTTATACCTTACTTTAACAGTAACTTTATAACTATTATTATCGGGCATAAACTAAATATTAATTACTTAAATAATTATTATATCGATAAATTACGAAAAGCCGTAACTTTTTTTCGAAACGTTAATTAACTACTTTTTACTATTTAAGGTACGTAAATATCACCTTTTAAATATATTTATATATACTTTACTAATAATAAAAATCTACTATATAGCAATAAATCGAATTTTTGCCTTTATAACTAAATTTTTCGTAATATTATTTAATTACCAGCCGCCGTTTTTACTCGGTATCGACAACCTTATAATTATTATACTACTTATTTACCTTATACTAAAAAATACCGTTTTAAATAAAATACTTTAAAATTTCGGTTTTAAAAACCGTCCTTTTTTTCCTTAAGGTAATATTAAATTAATTAAATAACTTTAACGTTATTAAAAACTTCGTATACTTTTATAACGTTTTAAACTAATTTTTAATAAAAAGTCCTTATTTTTAAGCAGATTTATAAAATTTAAAAATTATTCCGGTTTTAATTAAATTAAACCGAATAACGTTTAATTAAATATTAATAAAACTATCGATTTTTCATTTTTATTAATCGTTTAACCCGTTAAAAGATTTAAATAAAATTCTAAATAAGCTATGCGTAACTATATTTTTTTTAAGAATATACTTAACTTCGAAATTAAACTATTTTATTTAAACGATTTATTAGATAAATAAAGTATTAAATAAAAAACTTAATAAATTATTAATTTAGTTTATTAAAATCTTAACGTTAATTTTTAACTTATATCGAATTTTATAAATATAAATTCGAAATCCCTTTAAAATTTTAAAAATAATTTAATATTCCAGTTTATCGGTATTATAATTTCATTCGGTTTTTTTCTAAGTACTATTTTTAAAACGCGTAAAATACTTAACTTTATTAATTAATTAATTTAAAATACCTTTAAATTTTCTTTTATATAAGGTAAAGTGCTATTAAGGTATCTAGCTATATATATATAGGGAGCTGGTCTATTTACTAAATATATGCATAAACTGGTTTTATAAATATAACCGGGGAGCACCTTTTAAAAACCGTTCCTTTTTAGTTAAGGACCGTAAAAACGTAATGCGAATTATATAATACAGCAACTGATAGTAAAATATACCCGATTAATTAATTAATTCTTAACGCCCTTAATCGTAACTAATTCCTAGTTACCCCTTAATTGTCGCCGATACGGTAGCGGGGCCGAAGCCTTAATTGGTTAACTCCTTTAGGCTGGCGCCATTTAGAGGAACGGTAGCTTAAGCTGGATTTAAACCAGTTATCTTTTAAGATTAACCGAAATAGGGTGCCTAAGCTTGTCGCAATTAAAAGAGATACCCAGGCTCGCGATTACTGAGCTATTGGGCCTAAATTTTCTTTTATAAAAATCGGTTTTTATAATACTTAACCTTATATCGGAATTATAATTTAATATAATTAAAGATAAAGCTGTCGTAAACGATTTTTTTAAAACTTTTATAATAAAATCCTAATTATAAACTTAAATAAACGTTATATTTTTCCGTAATAACCGTATTAACGAGTTAATTATCGTGGCATAATACTTAATAAAAATCCGATAGTAAACGATAATCTTTAAAAAAGTTTTAATTTTCGTAACGTTTTATATAAATACTCCGGACGTATAAATACTCCGGACGGTTTTTTGGTATATTTTAATTACCGGACTTTAATTAATTATTTTTTAACATTAACAATATATAACGGTTTGTAAAAAAAAAAAGAAAAAAAATCTAACCGTTTAAATTAAAAAACGAAACCCGAAACTTAGTTATACGATTCTTAGTTTTATATATAAAGTCGTAAAATTTACTTTATATAAACCATATACTGGTATACCTTCTAATAATAACTATATACTTAAATCGCAAAAATTAACGCTAACCGAAAAAAAATCGATTATTAATCGAATGTTTAATTTAAATACGTAAACGTTTGTTATTTAGCTCTAACATATTAAAAATATAGTTAATATATTACTTACCTAATACGTCGTAATATACGTCGGAATTAATTAAGCGTCGAACTTTATTAAACGGTAAAAAAAACTTTAAACCTATTTAAATCGGAAAATCAATTATTAATAAATATTATACGAAAATTTAAAAATATTTCGTAAATAATTTAAACTTATTTAAGTTATTATTATAAAATACGGTATTATAAAAAAAGATATTTATAATTTTAACGAAATTAAATTTTGAATAAAGTTTTTTATAATAACGGGTATAGTAATTATGAATATCGAAAAACGTAAAAAATTTAAATAAACTTAATAAAAAAATAAAGAATAAGTTATAATTATTTAAATTATTACTTTTTAAAATTAAGTTATATTATTATTTATTATTATACCGAGGAAAAATTATTTTAAATTTTAATATCGTAATAATCTATTATTAGTAATGAATTAAAAAATTACATTAAGTAATAAAAACTAGATAATAAATAAATTAAATTTAAAATAAATCTAATCTTTTAATACATATATTCGAATGCGTACGAAAAATTCGAAATATCTTTTTATTCTCGACGGCTACGAAAACTATTATATAATAAAATTCGAAAAATATTACGCTAATTTCGATATTATTACGTTTTACATACTTGCGTATTTTTTATATTAACTTTAACTTTTTAATATATTTTGTTTTTTTATTTTAAAATGCGTGTATTTACTATATATCGAAAACCTAATATAACGTTATTATACTTATATAGTTAAAAAAAAATTTCGCCGGCTTTTACGATACGTTTAAAACTGTTATAATGTCCAATAATATCAAATTTATATTTACGAAAATTAACCTTATTTTATTCGATTTTAATAACGTCTTTTCCGAATTCGAAATTCCTTTAATTATATTTATGCCGATTATTTTCCCGTTAACTTCCGCCGGTTTTATTTCCCCGTCCGTAAAAACTTTTAAAAATAACCGTAAAGTAACAAAATAAAAACGTTATATAGGAAAAAAAAATTAAAATTTATTAAAATAATTCGCCGACAAAAATATTTAAATCGGTTAGTTTTATAACAAAAAGTTACATATTACTTCTGTATAAGACCGCTTTTTTTCGGGAAAAAAACGTCCAATTACGTAAAATAAACCATATTTTAAATAAACGTCGAAAAACTAAAAACAAACATCTTCAAAAAAAGGAATACTTACTATACAAAAAGAACACACTTTTTTAACTTAAAAAAAAAGGAATAAAAAAAATACAACTAATAACAATGAAAAACAATTATCGCAAAAAATTAAAACGAAAACACGAAAATATAACGTTTATAATAAACCCGGACATAATACGCGTACTTATAAAAAAATTATAAAAACGTCTAGCGAAGAAGAATTTAATTAATTTAAATTAATACGATATATTATTATTAAATTATTTAAATTTATTATTACGAAGTACTAAACACTGTCCGGAGTATCTATACGTCCGAAGTACTTATATAAGACGTTAATATTTTTATACGGTCCGATTTTTAAAATTTTCATTATTTTAATATTATCGGGTCGATAATTATTTGTTTCGTAAAAAAATCCGATTATAACTGTTATTTTTTAATATTATTAAGATTTTTATATATTAATCGTAATACCGGTTAATTTATAATTTAAAAACGTTTGTATTAAACTTGACGATATACTTAAAAACGAATTTCTTAATTTCAAGACAGATTTTAATTTTATCGTATTACCTTTTCGATTTTTTTAGTTTTAATCTTATTTATAAATAATCGAATTAATTCGGGTATTAAATTAATAAAAGTTTTCCTAATAACGGAATAAAAATAAGTTATAAAAGTAATAAACTTTATAAGTAAATTTATTATTTTAAATAACTTTAACAGTATTAAGAATGTTATATAATCTTTATTAGTAAAAATTAAAATAACTTAAATATATTCTAAAAAAAAATTATTAACCTTATTAAAAAAATTTAGTAAAATCCGAAAAAAATTCGTTATAATTTTTTAACATAAATGTATTTCGCAACGTAATAATATTTAACTTAATTGCGGAATTAAGTAAATTATAAAGTATTTTTTTAAACGAGGAATTTCATATTTTTATATATAATATAAAATTATTCGAATATACCTTTTTAAATCCGGATTTATAATATGTTAATTAATTTGTTTTTTATATTAATTAATATATTTATATTTTTAATTTATTATACCTTATAGGGAATTATACGGATCTTATAAAGGGGCGCAATATAATTTTTAATTTTTCCGTATTTTGGTTATTTTTAAGCTAAGGTAACCTTTTTGCGAAACAGCATTTTCTTAAAAAAAGCTTTCTCCGTATAAGTAAATTTATTATTTAATTAATTAAATATTACGTTTAATCGTTTTTCGGTAAAACATATATCGCGTTTTATGGTGAAATACTTAAAAAATAAGGTTGTTAATAAAGTGCCGAGTTCGTTACGATATTTGCCGCTTTAATTAATAATTTATTAAACTTTAATATATTTTTTATTTTTTTTAATTTAGGTTCCCGGGTAATATAAATCCGTTAGAGAAAATAAAATTAATAGGGATAACTTTTTTATTTCGGTTTATATATAATATTAATTTATATCATTTTGTCCTTTTTAATTTTATTACGTATATTAATTTATAAAATTCTATATAAAATATACGTGAGTTTTTTATTATTAAATTAAATTAAAATAATATTTCTTGGCTTTAATTTATTATTAATAATTTTTTAAATAACAATATAATCCTAATTAATATATATATTATTAACTAAAAAAATATAAGGGCTTATAATAAATTTCTTTTTTTTTTCGTAAACCTATTTTCGCTAATAAATTAGTTTATAAATTTATTAATTACTTTTTTTAAACTTATGATTTATATAAATATTATAACTAACTTACTTTATAGGTATTAAAAAGATACTAATTTTTATAAGGCTAAATTTTAAAATTCTTTTTCTTATTTCAGGATTTATATTTAAAGTTATTTTCGATTTTGTTATAAAATTAAGTCCTAGTATTAACGGTTACGCCGTATAGTTATCGTCGACAATAAACAGAAAAATAATAATTAATCGGCCGGTTAATTAGATAAAAATTTCGATTATGCCCTTAAATCAAGTTCTTTTTTAAAAGTTAAAGCTTATAAACGATATCCGAATTTACCTTATTATTAATTTATATCTCCTTATATAAAACGTAATAATAATATTAAGTTTAATTCCGGTATTAATAATATTGTTAATTAAATTTTCGCCGCTTTTATAATTTATCCTAATTACGAATTTAAATAACGGAATAATATATTCGGCTAGGTTATATTATTATATTAATAAAACGTTAATTTCGTTTTCACTTTCGGTTTTATACTTAATATCTAAAGTTAAAAGTTTAAAGTTTTATTATTTTCCTGTTAAAGTATTAAAACTTCGAATTTCGATTTCGGTTATTTTAATCGTTTTTTTGCTTTTATAACTAAATACCTTTAATACCTTATTAAATATAAAGTTCTTAAAAGCCTCGTTGAAATCCGGACAGGTCTTTATTAAATCGGCCTAGGTAATTTTAAACTTCCTTTTAAGGTTTTTTTAAATCTTCGCTTTTTAAAACTTAACAAAATCTTTATTAATTAAACAGTCGTAATTTATAATATCGTTCGTTTAAATACCGGTATTTATATTTATAAATAAAGATCCATTTTATATAATCTTATTATTATTAACTTTTTTTTTATATTATCGTTAAATTCTTTATTTTCGTTAATACGCTTAATTATTATAACGGTAATAAAAACAAAAAGTTAATTGAAATTATCGATTTTTAATATACGAATTTTCTTTAAATAACAAATACCTTTAATCTTTATAAAGTTACTTTATAATTATATACGTAATAAAATTTCTTTATAAAACGATTATTTATTTTTCGTAACGAAATTAATAAAATTAATTTCGGTAATTGGGTTTTAATTAACGGAAACTTTTTATTTATTAAATTTTAAAATCGTAATAAAACGTAATAATTTAATAATATTAAGTTATACTCTAATTTTATCATTATTAAAACTGTAATTATTTAAACTTTTTATAATACTATACCGTCGATTAAAATACCGTATTTTTTTCGGTAATAATTAAAAAATTTAACAAGTTACATATTTATTTAAAAAAAATATTTCCAAATAAAAATCCGGGCGTTAATCGTTTAATACTTAAAAATATTCGAGAACTAAATAATACTTATCTTAATCCGATCGTTTTTAAACTTAAAATAAATCGTAAAACCGTCGTTGTTAAACGAAATTAACCCTATATTTTTTATATTTATAAATAACTTACAGCTATATATAAAATATCTATTTTTTAAACAAAACTAGCAAATACCAATCTTAAAATTACCGTATTTACCTTCTTTTTACCTTTCATAATTATTTCGATAACTATTACGATAACTATTTCGGCCGTAATAAAAAATTTCCTGTTTAAATTTATTCGGTTAAAAATTTATAATATTAATCGAAAAATCTGGACCGTAATCGTAAACCTAAAATAATTCTTATCCTAATAAAACGTAATAGTAAAAAATACGGGAAATTTCCCGGTTTTTTATTTCCTTTTTAAAAGTTTTTAAGATTTAAATTTGCCGTACTTATATAATTTTCAGTTTTAAAATATATTCGTAATCTCGAATACCTAATTAAAACGGCTAAATAACGCCTATCTTAAACTGAAATTCCATAAACGCTAATATTTCGCCTTTTATTACTACAACGAATAAAATCGATTTTTTTTCCATATAACTAAAATCGAAACGGATTTTCGATTACTTTCTATATCCGTCGTAACGCATTAATCCAACCTTATTAAAAACCTAATCCCTAATTAATATTAAAACCTTCTCGTAAAATAATACGTATAAATTTTCGAACTTTATAAAAATATTATTTAAAACTTTTTCGAAATAATTAAAAAAAAATTTTTAAATAAATTTTTAATATATTTATTCTTATTAATCGTTTTTATTTTTAATTTAACCATTTTAATAATATTTCGGACTTTCGTAATATATTTTAAATAATATTTATAAATATAATTAAAAATATTATATTAAACTTATTTTGTTAAAGCCTTTAACCGGTTTTTAATAATCCGAATTTACTTAAAATCCTAAAATTTAAAAATTCCTAAAATATTCGTAATAATATTATCATATTTAATAACTTTTTTAAATACAGCTTTAATTTAATTTTTTATCTTCAAACTACTAATTTAATAAAGAAATTTAATAATTATTTCGGCATCCTTAAATTTATACTTTTTAAATAATTTATAAACGTTTTTAAAATAATCTATAATTTTAATACTTATGAAGCAAAATTCGGAATAAATAAATAAATCCGGGAAAACTATAAAAAATACAAATTTATTTATTATATTATCAGGAAAACCGTAATACTTTTAATTAACAAATTTTACGGACGTTACATTTAATATCAATATCGTAAATCTAGTAAATAATTCCGAAAAGCTTTAAATTAACGAAACCTTTTATCCTTTTAATATTTTATTAATAATTTTAAAAATATTTAACTGTTTCGCAAACTTTAATAATCCGATTAAATTATTCGGGAATTTAACTTTATTAATTTCGCTTTCGTTTTATAATTCCTTTAATCGGTATTAAATAATAATGTTTAAAATCAGGTTTTAATTTCTTTTACGAAAAATTCCGGTATTAATATTAAGTTTTACGGTCCTACTTATATAACAATCTTTAAAAACTTCGAAAGTTTTTTAATAAATCGATTAAAATTAAATTTAAATAATTAATTATTACGAATAATTTTTTATTTTTTTAAGATCGAAAATACCCCTTTAATAATTAAACCGTGTTTTAATATAATATAAATATTAACTTTTAAAAAAAAATTAAATATATTTTAAAATCCTATCGTAACCTAAAAATAAACATTTTCTTTTTTTTAATTTTAAACTAAACTACTACCTTTTAATTATTACGTTACTATTGTTCGAATTTAACTAAAATTATTTTTTTCGTAAAAATCAACATTTTTATTATTATTTTAACCGCTTTAATACTTAAATTAAATACGAATAATAAATCCTATAATACTTTGCCTAATAACGTTTATACTAAATACTAACTAATTAATAACAAACAAATTTAAATATTAAAATTTAACGATTATATCGGCTTTTTCGTTTTTCGATAAAAAACGTTATTTCTTTTTTATAACTCCCTTCTTAAAGCCGAAATATTTAGCCCTATAAGCCTTTTGCGTTTTTTATTTAAATTTATAATCCGCTTTATATTATTATTTATATTATTAATCCTATTACTTTAATCTTTTAATTTCCGTTTAAATATATAATTTCTATTACTAATTACTATAAACCTTTCGGTTAATCCTTATTTTTACTAATAATTTTCTCTTAATTTTATCTTATTATATAAATTATCTTATAATAAAAATTATTATTTAAATCCTATAATTAATCTAAAATAAATTATTAAACTATATTTTATTATTATCGCTTTCGTTTATACTTTTTTATTATTAATTAAAGGAAATCCCGTCTTATAATAAGGCGTTATATCTTACCTAACAGCTTTTTATTAATCGCTTATAATTAAAGTTAGCAATATCATCGTATCGTATTACTATCGTTCGTATCGTAACTATATATCTTTTAAATCGTTATTTTCGTAATTATAATTATCCGTCGTTTTTCGTAATTATTTTAATTAGAAACTTTTTAATTAAGGCTTCGTTTATTCCGATTTTTTAACGAAAAATCGTAAATTATTTCGGCAATTAACTAATATTAATCGTTTTATTAAAAATACCAGAAAAATTAAATCGGAAAAACTTAATTTTAATTAATAAGTATTAAATAAAAACATTATAAATAAAAGCATAATTAAAGTAATATATAAAATAACGCGAATCTATATTAATCGGTATTAAAACCGTAAAATAAGATTGTCGACGATGATAAATAACAACAGAGTTACGCCCGAAAGAAAAAAGCTCCTAGAAATCCCTTTAGAGCTAAGTGGAACTAATTAACTAGCTTAAAGCTAAGTCCTTAAACCCTGCACCATTTCAATACGTCTAGCAACAACGAATCCGATTAATTAAAATTAATTTATAGCGTTATAATTGCTGTATTTAAATTTATTATTGCGAAATACTAAAAAACGCGCGATAAGCTTATATGCGCGACGAGCTATTATAATACGTTAACGAAATATAATATCTTTTAATTATTTACGACAAATAAAATTATAGCGGAATTAAGTTATATAATTAATTATTACGTAATAGAATTTCGTTTCTTATTTATCGATTATTTTTGCAAAAATTTTAATTATAGCGAAAAGGTTATTACGCTTATTAAATAAATAACGTTTAACGAAATCATAGTTAAATTTCGTAAAAAATTTATTCGGGTTCCGTAATTAAAATATCGTAAAATAAAGTAATTAATTTATTAATAACGGATAAAAAATCATATATTTTCTAAATATTTAACGGCAAATTATTAATTCTTATCGAACTTATTGATTGAATATTATTAAGTAACGTTAAAATCCTTTTCGGTACGTCAATACATTACATATTATTAATATAATAAATTTTTTTTACGGTTATAAAAATTAAAAAAAGTAATATCTTTAAGAGATAAAGTTAATTATTACGTCCAGAACTATTTAAATACCGAAAATTCTATTAATTATTATTTTCTAAATCTTTATTAAGGATTAAAAAAACGTTTTCCTTATTACCAGTACCGTAACCGTTGTAAAAGAAATTATTATTACCGTTATTTTCGGTAAAAATATTTTCTTATTTTTCGTAGATACGGAAAATAACGTTTTTATTTATATAGAAAAAAAATATTTATTATTACGTATCCGATAACGTTATTACTATTACACCTTTAAGCTTGTCGTCGAAATCGGAAAAGAAAATATTAAAATATATAATATTAAACTTTTATAAAAAGATATATATTATTAAAGCAACTATTTAAATAATACCTTCGTTTCGTTATAAATAATTTCGAACGTTATATTAAAAACGTTCTTATAATTTATATAACCCGTAATATTTATAAATAATATTTTATACCGGTTAATTTTATATATATTATTTATAATAATAATACGCCAAAAACGTTATTATATTTCGATATATTATAAATACGTTTAAAACATACCGGTAATACGGTTAAGATCAGCTTTTTCGTAAACGATTTAATAAGGATAACTTTTATTTTCGAACTTTTTAATAAACGCTTAAGTTCCGGTAAAACTATTTATTTTCCCCAGCTTTACTTTAAAAATATAGTTATTAACGTTTTTAACTTTTACGAAAATAAGAAAGTAAATAAACGTTACGCGTAATAACGTTACGATAACTCAAGTTATATTACCGATTTTATATTAACCTTTAATATAGCGCTTTTATTTTTTAGTAAAGTATTTATATATAAAATCGCTTACGTTATTATCCAGGGCCTTATAATTAAGCCGTTTATAAAAATAGTTATATTCTCTTTTAAAAAGGTTTAATTCGAATATTTATTTTTAATCGTATTTTTATATAACCTTTAATACGTCGTATTAAAGATATTTAATTTTTTTTAATCTAGCTTTTCCGTTTATTATAACTGTAGTTTTTAATAAATGTATTACGGTCGCAGTTAATTTTAAAACGTATAAGTTTGCCGTAATGGTAATTATTAACGTTAACTTTCTTTACGCCATAATTATGCAGTTTTTCGTAATACTGTAAATAACCGTATATTTCCTTCCAGGAATCCGAAACGTTACAACTGTCAGCTAGCAGGGGGTGTTAAACGCACCCCATATACAGAAAAGCTCCTTTTGATCGAAAGATATATGTTCCGTTGCTAGGCTACACGAAAGATATATACGTACAAGAAATATACGCAAGTTAGCCGAATATAACAACACACTAATATCCTATATATCTAACAATTAAAAATCTTATTCGCTTAATTCGCATTATTATTAATCGATTAGCTATTGTTAAAATAGTATAAGCTATATATTAATAATAATTATTCGTATATTTTATTAATTACAATAATAACGGTATCGTTAACGTCCTCCGTTATTTATAACGGACTTAAGGACTAAAACCGTTTTAAGAGCGAATTCCAGGCTAAAACGTACGCTTTTAATATATGGGATTATATCGATCTCAACTAGTTACTTCCGTAACTTATCAGGCTAACAAAACCTAATATAACCTCGTATTCGAAACGACGAATCTATTATATAATACGAAATAATACCCTAAGCAATTCCTTAACTTTATTTATATTCTCCAAAGGAATTAATACAAAAATCGATTATATTAGTTATTTAACGAATATCTTTAAAATAATAACCGAAAGCAAATAAGCTTATAATTAGGACTTTACGGCATATACCTATAAGGATTGCAAATACGATACCTTTCGAAAAAGTAATAACGACCATATAAAATAAGTCCTAGAGTTAGTATCTCCAACGATTAAAATAACAAGCCTTCTGTTAGATAGCAGGGGGTGCTAAACGCACCCTATATACGGAAAAGCTCCTTTTAATCAAAAGATATATATTTCGTTACTAGGCTATATAAAAGCTGTACGAGTACGAGAAATATACGCAAGTTAACCTAATATAATAACATAACTAATATCTTTTATATTTAATAATTAAAAGTTTTAAACCCTTAATTCGTATTATTATTAACTAATCAGCTATTATTAAAACGATATAAGCTATATATTAATATTAATAATTCCTATATTTTATTAATTATAATCGTAACGGTATTATTAAGGTTCTCCGTTATTTATAAGAGATTTAAGGATTAAAATCGCTTTAAAAAAGAATTTTAATTTAAAATATACGCACTTAGTATTTAACGTTATATCGATTTTAATTAGGATATTTTATAATTTGTCGAACTTATAAAACTTAATATAACGTCGTATTTAAAAATACGAATTTATTATACGATACGAAATAATTATACCAATAATTAATATAATAAATACTTTACTTAATATTTTCGAATACGGTAATTATTAATAGTTTTTACGGTAACGATAAATTATACCTCGATTACAAGGAGCCTTATCCCGAAACCGATTACGTAATGCCGATAAGCTTCGACCTTAATAAATTTTATACTCTTTAGCTTTACGGTTTAGCAAGGGGAATTTTAATTAATAACCTAAAAAATGTTAAGGTTTTCGTAATAAATCTTAAGTCCGTATAAAATAGCTACTTTACGACCTTTCGCCAGTTTTACGACTTTTTTAATTTCGATTAATTTTAAGGTACCTTTTTAAACCTTTATTAATTAAGATAACTAAAATATGCCGGGTAAGTTCGAATATAAAATCCTAATATTCCGTACTGCCGGAATCTCGATAAAAACGGTTTTAATTAAGTTATATAACTTAAATAAAATAATCGGCCGAATAAAATATATCGATACTTTTCTCGATATTAATAATTTTTCCGAAAAGAATTAAGTTTTGCTTTTAATTTTTAAATACGATTTAATTTAAAACGGCGGAAATAATCGATTTTTACGTAAATTTATATCAAAAAATATCCGGCTTATAAAAGAATTACTGGCAAAACTGAAAAATAACGATAATAAGTCTAAAAACGTCGAAGTTTAACTTTTAAATCGATATAAATTAAAAGATTACCGACGATAATTTATCCGGCTATTCCGGATTAAGAAAACCGTTTAAAATTCCGTTAAAATGATTTTTAATAAAAATATAATTAAGCAGTTTATAAGAAAGTTAGGGTTTAATAAAGCTTAATAACCGATAGCATAATCTATCCATTTATTTAATTTAGTTCTACGATTACGTCTCCTTTAAGGAGAACGAAATAATCTTTTAAGCAGCTTTTTAATTATATTTATATTTTTCGGAAAAATCGCCGAAAAAATCGAATATATAAACTATCCAATAAATATTTTTAAACTAATTATCGAAAATAAATAAACCTATATTCAAGATTTCGTAACGTATATTTACGAAAATCGAAAATATGAGAATTTTTATAGAAAAATTAACGATTTTACGAAATAAATTCCCAAGTCGGTATTTCTAGTAATTAAAAAAATAAATCTTTTTTTAGGAAAAGGCCTGCGGAAATAATATGTTAATTTAACTAAATCCGGCAAAATATATAATAGTAAGTTTTTAATTAATACTTAATAATAACACCGTAAAAAGTTAAGGTAAATTTCGAAATTAACGAAAAAGCTAAACGAATATATTATAAAATAATAAAAGGTTATAGTTTAAGGATAATAAGATAATATCTTAAAAACGAAAATACCGATTGTATACATTAACGACTTATATATAATATTAGCTCCTATTATCGAGATATAAACGATAATTTTTTAAAAAATAAAGAAACTTAAAATCGAAAACGGTATAATTAGTTATTAGGAAATAACGGCTAACCTTTTCGATTATTAAATTATACCCTAATTACCGTTTATATTATAAAATATTAAAATAACAGTTTTAACGTTTTATAAAGCTTTTATAAACCCTTTTAATAAAAATAACTTTAATTAAAAAAGGTTAAAAATATTAATTTTTAATTACGAGGAAAAATTTTAAAACGCAAGTTAAAACGAAGTAATTATAAAGGTTTATATTCGGACCGAAACATTAATAAGCGAAAACGTAAAAAATTAATCGTTTAAGATATATATTATAAGACTTATTTAAATATTTATTATATATTACTCTAATGTTATTATATAACGTACTATATTACCTCGCGAACTTAACTACCTCGTAAGCCGCTTTTTGGCATTTCGTAATAAAAAATTTCAATTAATTAATTAGAATATAGTAAAATAATATAAATTAATCGGTTTTTTTTTCCGCTAAACGTATTTATAGTTTTCTTATAAATACGCGTATTATGTCCGGGTTTACCGTAAACGTTATATTTCCGTTTTTTAGTTTTAACCTTTTTATAACGATTATCTTTAGCTACTATAAACTCTACTTTTTTATTACCTCTTTTTTTTGGGCTAAAAAAACTTATTTTTCTTGTTTAATAAATATCCTTTCTTTTTAAAAACGTTTATTTTTAATCTTTTAACGTTTGCTTAAAATATAGTTCGTTTCGCGTAATTAAGCAACTTTTTTTTTAAAAAAGTAATCTCGTTTAAAAATAATAAGTTATTTTTTATTAAAAGATTCGCCAATTTAACGATTTTTATCGACAAGCTATTCTGGTAATTTTTAATTTTTTTTTTATAAATAACGTTTTTATTTTATTACTTTTTTAATATTCCTAAAGGTTTTTATAAGCGGGGAACGAATAAAACCGGTAAAGGTTAACGGGGAAACGGTTAACGTAAATATAACTGGAAAATTTCGATTTTAAAAAAATATAAATAAGATCGAATAAAATAAAGTGAATTTTTACAAATCCGGATATAATGTTATCGGACGTTATAATAATTCTAAACGCGTTATAAAAACCGGTAAAGAAATTTTTTTTAACGATATAAATATAATAACGTTATATTAAACTTTCGATATATAACGAATAAACGCGTTTTAAAGTAAAAAAACAAAATAAATTAAAAAATTAAAGTTTATACGAAAAATACGTAAATGTATATAAGGTTGTTAAGTTTAAGCCGTATTATCCAGGCTGAGCTAAAGATAAGAAGTAATTATATTAATAATGAATACGATAAATATTTTACTTAATATTTTCGAACATAATAATTATTAATAGTTTTTACAGTAATAATAAATTATATATTTTAATTACGAAAAACCTTATCCCGAAACCGACTGTTAAGTAATACCGATAAGTTTCGACCTTAATAAACTTTATACCTTCTAGCTGGTTTAGTAAGGGGAATCTCCTAGAATATAAACAATAACTTAGGATATATTAAGCTTTTCGCGGTAAACCTTAAGTTCGTATAAGATGGTTGCTTTATAACCCTTTATTAATCTTACGACTAAAAAATTAAATGTCAACTAGGAAAACGGGCTAGGAACTTTAAACTAGTTATTTTTAATTTCGATTAATTTTACGACTTTTAAAATCCCTATTAATTAAAATAATTAAAACATACCGGGTAATTTCTATTATAAAATACCGGTATTCCGTAATTATAAAATCTTTACGGAAAACGATTTTTTTAAAATCCTTAAATTTAAAAAAGTTTTAAGATAAACTAAAAATATCGATACCTCCGTCAATCCAACCGACTTTTTCCAAAAAAAATCGGATTTTACTTTTAATTTTTAAATAAAATTTGATTTATATAAACAAAAATAATTAAAAATTAAACGACCTTATAATAAAAAATATCAACTATATAAAAAAATTGCTGGAAAAGCTGGATATAAGCGGTAAAAAGTTTAAAAACTTCGAAATTTAACTTTTAACTTAATATAAGTTGGAAAATTATAAGCAATAATTTATCCGGTTATTTCGGATTGCGAAAACCGTCCAGAATTCGGTTAAAAATGGTCGTCGATAGGGGCATAACAAGGCAATTTATAAGAAGGTTAAGGCTTGGTAAAGCTTAGCAACCGATAGTACAATCTATCTATTTATTTAATTTGATTCTACGGTTACGTTTCCTTTAAAGAGAACGTAAATGTATAAAATATAATAATATCGTAATTAACATAATATTTTTCGAATTTTATCGAATAATAATTTTCGTAACCGTTAAGAATAAAAAAAAACGTTTCGATTTTTTTATACGTATTCGAATATATTAATCGAAATATTGGATTTATTTTAAATTTAATTCGTTCTTTATTTAGTTATTATTATTTAATACGATTTTTTAATCGGTTATTAATAATAAATTATTACGGAATTAAAATTTAAAGTAATTTTTCATTATTATAATAAAAAATAACGGTATAATTTAATTTTAAAAATTAATAACTTAAATAATTATAACTTATTTTTATTTCTTTATTAAGTTTATTTAAGGTTTTTACGTTTTTCAGTATTAATAATTACTATATCCGTTATTATAAAAAACCTTATTAAAAATTTACTCTCGTCGAAGTTATAAATATCTTTTTTTATAATACCGTATTTTACGATAATAACCTATATAAATTCGAATTATTTGCGAAATATTTTTAAATTGTTATTTAATATCCGTTAATAATTAATATTTCGATTTAAACGCGTTTAAAAAAATTTTTAACCGTTTAACAAATCTCGACGCCAAGTTAACTTTAATATATATTATAACGCGTTAAGTTAATAATAAATTCGCTATATCTTTAGTATATTAAAACCGGATTAAAAACGTTTACGTATTTAAATTAAGAATTCGTTTATTAATAAATTTTTTTTCGGTCGGCGTTAATTTTCGCAAATTAGAAAAAATATTAATTCGGGCGGGTTAATCGTAATATCGGGCTTTTAAAACAAATTCGAGGACCTTATAAAAAAAATGTAATTTTTTAAAACTAAGTTTTAGGTTTCGTTTTTTAATTTAGATAACTAAGTTTATTTTAAATTCTTTTATAAAACGTTTTATATTATTAATATTAAGTAAGTATTAATAAAAGTTAACTTGTAAATATATTAATAAAAACGGCTTACGAAGTAATTTAGCTGGCGAGGTAATATAGTACGTTATTTCTTAATAAGACTTTAATTAATATCCGCTTTAATAATAAAATATTAAAATTAATTTATAACCAATTAACTTTAATTAATCTCTAAAAAAATTAATCGTTTATCGAAAGCTATAAATAAATAATTACTTAAAAAACCGATTAAGTCTTAAAAAGGGTAAAATAAATTTTTATATATTTATTAGTTATTAATTAAAATAATACGATTAATATTTCGCTTTACCTTTTAAAAAATTCGTTTATTTTAAACTTAAAGTTTATGATATATATTTTAAATTTTATTAGTAAATTTCTGAACAATAAGATAATACTTTAAAACGATAAAATATATATAAGAAACATTTTTATTCCGATTAAAGAATACGGAAATATAAATATATTATTTCGAAACCTTAATAATACGAAAACGTTACGTTTATACGACGTAGTTTACTGCGACAGCTTTATATACAACTTAATATTTTTCCGAAAATTTCGAAAAAAAATGTATTAATAAAATAATCGAAAAACTAATAATTTTATTCGAAATAAATATAACTAGGTAATTATTATATTAATAAATAAATTTAATCAATTCGCTGTTAAAGATATTAACGTAATAGTTATTTATATAACTTTTATAACTTATAAATAAAACGTTAATTTATAAAGAACGAAATTATTAAGAACCCGTAACGGTATTATATAACAGTTAAAATTAAATTATATAATACTTAAAATAATCGTTTAATTACAGTTTTATACGGAAGGAATCCGTTTAAAAGATTTTATAATAATCGAATGTTAAGTATATAGCAAGATAAAGGCTAAAAGATAAATAGGTCGTAAACCGAAGGAAAAAGCTTCCCGATTAAAACAAAAAATCGCCGTTAACTTTACAAATTTCGAAAAAAAACCCGAAAAGATATAAATACGTTATATTCGTTACCGATAAATACTTAGGCTTTATCTAGAATATATATTTTAAAAACCGAAAGTAAGATATACTAATTAACGTATTCCGATATTTTTTAAAAACTTTAAAAAATTACTTATTTAAAAATATATTACAGTCGCCTTTTTTTAATATTAAACTTAAACCTTTAATACCGTATACCTAGGCCTAAAACGGGGATATAAAAGGTTTAATAGGTATAATTAAGGAAAAAGCGATTACGATACGAAATAGTATTAAATTCCTTTCGTTTTTAATCGTATATATTTTTAAAATAACATTATATTTTTATAATTATACCCTTTCTCCCTAGAGGAGACGTAACCGTAGAACAAAATTAAATAAATAGATAGATTATGGTATCGGTTATTAAGCTTTACTAAGCTTTAACCTTTTTATAAATTGCCCTGTTATGCCCTTATCGACGATTATTCTTAACCGAATTCTGGACGGTTTTCGTAATCCGGAATAACCGGATAAATTATCGTTCGTAATCTTTTAGTTTATATCGAACCAAAGGTTAAATTTCGAAATTTTTAAGCTTTTTACCGTTTATATTTAATTTTCCTAATAATTCTTTTATACGGTCGATATTTTTTACCATAAAATTATTTAACTTTTAATTATTTTTATTTATATAAATTAAATTATATCCGAAAATTAAAAATAAAATCTAATTTTTTTGGGAAAAATCGGTTAAATTAATAGAAGTATCGATATTTTTAATTCGTTTTAAAGTTTTATTAAATTTAAAAATTTTAAAAAAAACGTTTTCCGTAAAAACTTTATAATTACGGAATACCGGTATTTTATAATAGGAATTACCCGGCATATTTTAATTATTTTAATTAATAAGAATTCGAAAAGGTATTGTAAAATCGATTAAGGTTAAAGTCGTAGGATTAATAAAAGGTTATAAAGCAGCTATTTTATACGGATTTAAGGTTTACTGCGAAAAGCTTAATATTTCCTAAGTTATTATTTATATTTTAGGAAATTCCCTTTACCGAACCAGCTAAAAGGTATAAGGTTTATTAAGGTCGAAACTTATTAGCATTGCGCAAATAAGCCTTTTAGCCGATATCAATCGAAAAATTACGTACTTACGGGAACCCAGTAATCGGCTTCGGAATAAAGCTTTTTGTAACTAAGGCGTATAATTTATTATTACCGTAAAAACCATTAATAATTACCGTATTTAAAAATATTAAGTAAAGTATTTATCGTATTAATTATTAATATAATTATTTCGTATCTTTAGCTTAACCTGGATAATACGGCTTAAACCTAACGACCTTGTATAATTATACCCTTAAATTTGCACTTTTTTAACAAAGCTTATATAAGTTCTATTATATTTACCTGGCATATAAAAACAGTATTATAATACTTAATCGGAAGTCTTAATAAGCCTACTTACGAGTATACGGTTATATAGCCTACGCTATAACAACTATCGCCTTAAAAAAAACGGAAACTTATAAGGGGTATAGTTATAAGAGTAAGGTAGTAGCCGAACAGTAGCAGACTATTTTAAGAAGTAGGTGTATTAGCAAATTCCTATCTAAGTTAAATGTGTTATCTAAGTGCGGTTTTTTGTAAATATATCTATAGGTCGGCGACTAGTTGCCGAAATTCTGCCGTATTTTTTTATTTTTTTACATTTTTCCCTTTTTTTTAACCTCTAGTTTTTAACAATTATTAATAACTATATAACTAATATTTTAAATTAACGCAGTTCTGGTTATAAAGATGTATATATTTTAATACAGCTAATTAACCCGTACGTTTTATTATTCCGGTACCGTATAAATAAGGCCGGTTACCGAAAGTTTTTTAATTAAATTATTATATAATTCCCGTATTATTAACTCCTTTTTTGTTTTTTTTATATGCGCTTTTTCTATAATTTCTACTTTTGTTCGCCTTTTTTTTCTAAACTGTCGGTTTTTTTACTTTTATTTCTAGTTTTTATTTTCTGAACGTTTTTTTACTTTTTTCCGATTATTTATTGCAATTATATTTTCTCGTAATAACCTTGTTAATATTATATCGGCTTTTTCCATTTTAATCTTAATATTATTTATATCGCTAACCTTTCAAAAACGGGTGTCGAAAATTACGCGTATTATATTTAAGATAAAAAGAAATATTTTCATATATATTACCTTGATATTCCGGTAACCGTTTATTAACCGCCGAATAAATTCCAACCGGTTTCCGTAATTTTATTTAGATGATTTTTTCTATTACCGTAAAATTACGTAATTAAAATAAAAGTTTATAAATATACTTAAACCGGGTATCGATAACTTATTAAATTTTAATTATTTATATTATGTTTTTCGAAAACGTTTATTTTACTTTTCGTAAAGCTTATATTAAACAGGATTTTACGGTTTTTTAAGTTAAAAATACGGAATATATAATAATTATAACCGCGGAAAAATAATTTATACGCCGTTTCGTATTTTCTCGTTTTAAATACGAATTAATAAGTTGTTTTTTAATTATTGACCTTTTTCCGATCGTTCACTGTTTTTTTTTTTTTTTATTAATATAATTTTTATAAAATAAATAAAAATATGTTTATAAACGTTAAAAATATTCGTTATCGAATAGTTGCCGTTTTACCGCCGTATAAACGGAACGGTATTATTTATATTACCTTTAATATTACTTTTAAACTTTAAAAAAAAGATTTATGGTTAACCGTTTGATGTCGGTATACGGAAATTAAGTTACTTTATTCCGCTATAACCGGCTTATTCCGAAATTTTAAAAATATATAAAAATAATTTATTAAGCGTTTAATAACGGTAATACGGCTTCGGTTTATTAACACATTTAGTTTTTAACTTTCCCGCAATTTCGCTTTCGTTTACGGTTTTGTTTATACCTTTACTTATTAACTTTTCGTAAACGTTACCGGTTTAAACCGGTTTTTTCGATTATATTCCGATAAATATCGATTAATCGTCGAACGCTGGTTTTTAATTTAAATTATAAAATGTTAATTTAAAATAATAAATTTTATTTTGATTAAAAATATTTAATATTATCGTTATTTAATTAATAAACGAATTTTAATATTATCATTTATTTTAACGTTAATAATAATTATAATTAATTTTACGTTTATATTTAATATTCGGTAAATATATTATTATTATTCGGTTTTGTTTTAAATATAATATAATTTATTTATTTTATACAACTATTTAAACCGTTTTTTATTAATTTATAATAAATCGTAACCGTTAATATATTTAAGGTTTTTTTTTTTTTCGTATTTATCTTATTTTTTCTAAGTATAGTTTAATTTCTATTTCGTATTTAATAAATATTTATTAAACGTTTATTAAATAATTTTTCGGGTTTTTAAATATTATATTTAACGGATTACTTTTTTTATTTAACGAAAATTCTTTTTCGTTACGGTTATCCCTATACTAAATAATATTTTCTATAATTTATTCTTATTATTCGTTTTTTAAGTCGGAAAACGGTATATAATCGGCGATTATTTCCCGATTATATTATAATTTTAAAAAAAAAATACCGGAATTATATCGTATAACCGTTGATATTCCGTAAATAAGCAAATTTTATAAACTTATAACTTTATCCGTTTAACGATTTTTACCTAAATATACGTTAATATTAATTTTAAATTTCCTTTAAATTAATTTCTTTTTATAAATACCTTTATAATTTATTCTTTTTCGAAAATTATCGGCATATATTTTTAATTATAATACCTTTATTAATTTATTATAACTTCTTCCTAATATTTATATATTCGTTAATAAATCTGTATTATACGTTTAAACCGTTTACGTATTTTTTATATTGTAATATAAAACTTATTAAATCTTTATTTTATTATATATAAATAATAATCGTAAAAAGTTTTAAATAATAAATATTTAGTAAATTTGTTCCGATAATTATTATAAATAAATTTAGCCTTATATAATAATTAAACTTAATTTATTTAATCTGTATCGTAATAATTTCGGGAATATTTTTTAACGTTTAATTTATATGCTTAATTTATTTATTAATTTAAATATAACGTACGATAAATATTTAATATTCGATATTTTTTCCTTTATAAAGTTCGGTTTAAAATTAATTAATAAATAACTTATTTCGATTATTAAAGATTTTTAATAAAAACTAAAACCATATTTTATTCTTTTATATAAAATATTAATTAACTTTACGGTTATTAAAATTTTAACCGTAAATATAAATAAAATTAATTTCGTAAACCGGTTAACAATTATTAAAATAACGTTATATATACGTTTATCGTTTTTGCAAAATCAAGTGCTATTCGGGGTATCTAGCTATATATATACAGCACATAACTGATCTATTTACTAAATACATACATAACTAATTTAATACAAACGCAACCGGGAAACACCCTTTAAAAACCGTCCCTTCTTAGCAAAAGCCGGAAAAACGTAATACGAATTATATAACACAGCAACTAACGGTAAGTATACCTAATTGATTAATTAGTTCCTAACGCCCTTAATCGTAACTGGTTCCCAGCTACCCTTTAATTGTCGCCGATACGGTAGCGGGGCCGAAGCCCCAATTAATCAGCTCCTTTAAGCTGGCGACACCTAAAGGAACGGGGGCCCAAGCTGGATTTGAACCAGCTGTCTCTTGCGATTAATCGCAACAGGGTGCCTAAGCCTGTCGCAATTGAAAGAGACCATACCCAGGCTCGCAACTACTGAGCCATTAGGCCACGTTTATCGTTTTTAAAATTAAAAAATAACTTAATAATAAAATTTATATTTAACATTTTAAACGGTTATTTAAGTAAAAGAAATAATTATAACGCCTTATAAAACTTATATTTAAAATTCCGCGCATTTTAATATATAAAATAACGAACTTATTCCGATATAATAATACGTTATTTAAGTTTATATAATACTTATCTTTTATTTTAATACTTTTTTAATACTTTTTTAAATTAACGTTATAAATTCTTTAATATTTAAATCTTTAACTTATAAGCTACGAAGTTTATTATAAAATTATTACGAAATTTTCGAAATAAATACCGTTTTATTTAAAATTAATTCCCTTATTATTAAATATAAAACGTATTATTTCGGTATAATAACTTTAATACTTTTATCTTCCGATTCCGTTAATGTCTTAGAATTTAAACCGCGTTTTTTTATTACGTTAAATTTTAATTTTTTAATATAACTTTAATAACGGCCGTAATTTAGGTTTTTTTTTTATATATATTTTATATAAAGGGTACCGGTATACGGCTTTCTTTTTTCGACCCCCCGGAAAGCAATTTGTAATCGTATAACGAAAATCCCGTATTATCTTAACGTAAATTTCGATTATTTAAACTTTCTTAACCTTATATTTATTAAAAAGTTTAACCGTTTAAACGTTTTATAAGGCTTTAATAAATTACCGTACTTAACCGTACACTTTATTAATATAAAATAGGGTTGCCGTAAAGAATTTAATATTTTTAAGTAGCTTATTAATTAATTAAAAAAATTATAAACGTAAATATTATATTATTATAATTAAATAAACTTAAACATGTAATTTAGCTATTAATTTAACCCGTTAGCAAGGTTGGGTTTTCTAAGTCGGTATTATATTTTAAAATTAAATTAAAATACTTAATATATTTATCGAACGAACTTTTTTTCGAAAATCTTATATTAATATAGCAATTACCCCTTTTAACGCTTAATAATCGGTTAAAATTAAGAATTTTTATTTTACGTTTTTTAAATATTAACGTTAATATTTTAAACTTTTTACGATAATAAATAATTTTTATTAATTTATTTTTTATTTAATTTTAATATTAGAAAATTTTCGTAACTAAAAAATAACCGGATATTAATTCGGCTTATAAAATTATAATAAAATATTAGATATAATTTTAATAAACGCGTTAATTTTTACATATATAAACCTGATAAGTTCTTAATATTAAAAAGATAATCGCCTTTTAAAAAACAATTTTTAATATTTTAAACGCCTTATTTATCTTAACGGGTTATTTAAAATCCTTTTTTAAACTTCTCTTTTAAATAAATTAATAATAAAAACGGTAATTTTCGAATAATAAATAATAAATTTCTTATACAAGGTCGTTAGGTTCAAGCCGTATTATCCAGGCTAAGCTAAAGATACGAAGTAATTACACTAATAATTAACACGATAGATACTCTACCTAGTATTTTCGAACACGGCAACTATTAATGGTTTTCACAGTGAAATAATTTTCTTATAAAAATTAATAAATTTTAAACACACTTAAATATTATATATTAACTTAATAAATTCCTATTCTTAAATTACGGTAATACGGTAATAATTTATTTATATTTTTTAATATGAATAATAAATTTTAAAAACGAAATTTTATTTCAAAAAAATTCGTATTTCGATAATTTAACGAATAATTAATATTTTTTTTAACTTTTCGCAAATTAATCGGAAATATTTCGTATATTTCTTTTTATTATCCGAAAAAATTATAATATCGTTTAAATAAATAATAAAAATCTAACCGATAAAGCCAGTTAAAACTTTATAAATTTAAATTTAAAAAATTATAAAAACGTTAATATAAGGTAAAGTGCTATTAAGGTATTTAACTAGCTATATATAAGAAGCTAATCTATTTACTAAGTACGTATATAAAGGATTATATAAACGCAATCGGAAAGCACCTTTTAAAAACCGTCTCTTTTTAGCTAAAGGTCGGAAAAACGCAATGCGGGTTATATAATACTGTAATTAACGATAAGATATACCCGATTAATTAATTAGTTCCTAACGCCTTAATTATAACTAGTTTTAAAAGCTCCCAGCTACCCCTTAATTATCGCCGACACGGTAGCGGAGTCGAAGCCTTAATTGGTCTAGCTCCTTTAGGCTGGCGCTACTTAAAGGAACGGTGGCCTAAGCTGGATTTAAACTAGCTGTTTCTTAAGATTAACCGAAACAGGGTGCCCAAGCTTATTGCAATTAAAAGAGACACTCAGGCTTGCGACCACTGAGCTATTAGGTTATAAAAACGTTAATAAACTCGAAAAATATTATTATATATTTAAATTACCCGTACTTTATTCGAAAAACGGTTTTTTATTTATTACCCTTTTTTATCTAAATACGGTAATACGTATTTTATAAATCTAGTTTTTTAAAAAAATTAACTAATATTAACTTATTTATTATTTTAAAAATTAATAATAAAAAATATCGATTTTTTATAATAACTCGGTTTAATAACCAGTAATCGATATATAACTATAAAATACTATTTTCTTTAAAATACGAATAAAATAAAAATAATAATTTCTAATTTTAATTTTCGGATTTACCCCGTTCTTAAATATTTACAAATATATTCTTTAAACTTTTATCGTTAAAATCCCGATATAAATTAAATTAACTTTATAAACGGTAATTTACTTAATATTACATCGATTATATATTTAACTTTTAAAAACTAAAAAAATACTTTCGTTTTTTTTTTTTCGAAATATATATTTCGAAACTTTTTTAAATATTTAAATAACTTTATTACCTTAAAAGTTTCTTTTTCGTTAAATTTAACAATAATACGATTATTCCTAAACCTTACGAAATTAATAATATAAACTAACTTACCGGTAAAAGCTAGATTTATAATCTTTCCGCCGTTAATTTCTTTTAAACTCTTATAAATCCATTCGTATTTTACCGTATTTAACAATATACTTAATTTCCTTATCCTTAATCGAAATAAAAATAAATCGGGCGTTAACCGGTTATATCTAATTAAAAAATAAACTCAACGAAACCGTTAAATATTTTAACGCCTATCCGTTATTTCGGCCTTAATTTCGAAAATTTTATAACATTTAATAAAAAGTTTATTCGTCCCGATTAACGTCGGTATATCGACGATAACGGAACGAAATTTATACTTTTTAACAAAACATTTACTATAAATATTTACCTCCGCCCTTATATCCAAATCTACTTATATAATAACTAAACGTTTATCGCTCTTTTTTAAAATAATAATCAAACCCTTTAATAATAACTTAATACTAATCGTCCGGTATTTTTCGGCCGAAATAAATTAAACATATGCCTTTATTCCGGTAAAACTTTTTCTAATTTATTTAAATTATTTTTAATAATAAAATTTTATACTATAGCGGATTTTTAACGTTTTATCGCCGCGTTTTTAATATTAAATTAGAATAAAAAGCTATTCTTACGTTTCGTTTTATAAACGAAATTAATATCCCTTTTTTTTCATAATTTTATCAAATTAAGTTATAATCTTTTTTTTTTTTAAAACGGATAACTTTTTAAATCGAACGGATTTATTGTAATCGGAATTTATTCGGCGGTACGGAAACTTTTCTTTAAAGGTTTTACCCCTTTTTTCGCCCGAATTAAATATTTTTAAATATTTTCCTTTTATTAAATTATTACCTTAAAACGTATTCGAATATATCCGCTTATTCTTTTTTTATTTAACCCGTAATACTTAACGTTAATACTAAACCGTTTATATATAATCGGCCTTCGTTATAACGTTAAACAAATGTTTAAACAAAACTTTTTATTTAAACATTTTAATTTTTAAAAGTTCCCGTAAACGGTAATAAAAATATTATACCAGCTTAAGGTATTTTTTTAAAAATTAATACCGATACTTTCGATTTTTAATAAATAAATTTTCCAAATTATAAAAAAGTCTATCGGCAACTTATTACTTCATTTAAGCTTTGTAAAAACGTCCCGGAATATCCGATTTCCGTACTTAAGGTTAAAATAACCTTTTTTTACGAAAAATTATAAATTTTTTAACGTAACCTTCTCGGTTATTTATTGTATATTATCGTAATATATTCGTTATTCCGATTATAAACAGTTTTTTAATTTGCTTATCGCTTAATAAATATATATTATATCCGGCAATTTAAGTTTTTTCATAACATTAATTTTCTTAATAACTATAATTTAATTTTTTCGTTTTTATATCGAAAACTATTCGTTAAATATTTATTCTAAATATTTAAATAATTTCGAATAATTTTATTTATATTACCGGTAATATTAATTCGTAATAATTTCGATTAAACGGTTACGTTTTTACCGATCTCGTTATATTTAATTCGCAAAAGCTTTCGGTATTTCCTCGAATTTAACGCGTTTTTACTGGATTTTCTTATAAATACGCAAAATTTTATAGTAAAAAATAAATTAAATATTTAACGGTATTTTATACCTACACCGACCTGGTAACGTCCGATTATTATTAAATTTATTTCTCGTATTTATATCGTTAAGTAACGTTTTTCGTATATAATTACGCGTTATATTCCGGACGTATTCCGACCTCTCGGCGGTTTAGTTTTTTTCGCTATTTTATATATAATTAATTATTATAAGCTAAATCCGATTACGTATCGATTTATTCTTATTAACTATTACGTTATTTTTAAGAAAAATATAAAAATATAAAACGTATAATTATAGAAATAAGGTAATAACCGATTAATAATAAACTATTTCAAGAAATAAATATATTAACAAACTTTTATCTAAATTATATATATTATTTAAATACGGTTTTTTATAAATATGCATGTAAATCGGCGACTAGTCGCCGAGGTTCTACCGTATCTCTCTGTTTCCTAACAGTTATATTTTGAAGTAATATTAAAAACTTAAAAAAATAACCTTTTATACGTTATAGAAAAAAAGTTATACAAATTACTGCAATAGGTAAAAGTACTTAATTAAGGCCTAGGCTACCCAAATATATAAATATAAAAAAAAACGAAAACTTAAGCGAAATAATTTAATTACTGGTTATACAGAAAAAATGGCGTTAAAATAATATAAGCGTACGAAACGTACGAAATAAGGAAAAATAAGTTTATTCGTATAGAATTAATCACCTTTATATAACTATTATATTCGAATTATTTCCGTCTTTAATATTATTATTTTTACCAGCGTCTACTTTGATAATTATTATAATTATTACGCCGATAGAAATATTAAAAATAACTTTAAGTTGCTATTATATTATTTAACCTAGGATAACGGTAAAAAACAAAGGTATTTTACGAGTTATAAACGTAAATTTCTCGTATATTCCGTATTAAAAAGATAATTATCGATACGATTATAAAATATAAAAAGTTGCGTTTAACGTAAACTATTAATTTATTTTGTTAATACGATCGATAATTAGCCGATAAACTGTAAAAGTTTAGGAAAAGTAATTACCCGAAATACGTATTACTTAATCGAAAAGGTTTTAATACGAAAATATACAAAATTCTTAAGTTACGAAACCGGATATATAAACGTAACTTATTATTACTATTACGAAGCTATAAAAAATTAAATATATCTCTTTTAAAAAAGATATTTCGTAAAGCCGAAAAGGTTTACTTATAAAGTTATAAAAAAATAGAATTTTAAGAAATCGTTAATTAGTTTTTTATTAAAAAGAAATAGATTTTAAGGTATATATAAGTATATATTTACAAACTCGATAAATATAACTAGATACAAAAATATAAAGTACATCTCGTCGTACGAGGCAATTAACAGCTGAAAAATACTTATAGTAACATATACGTACTTACTTTAATAAAAAGGTTATTTAAAACTTTAATCGTTATTACGGCTAAATTCGACCTAAAGTTAAAGGAATATAACGTTATTAACGTTTTTATTAACGCCTAATTACCTTATAAAATATATACAAAAATACTTCTAAAATATTCGTAACGTAATAAAATTCTCCTAATTAAGAAAGTTTTATATAACTTAAGAAAATTACCGTTATTATAATAAAAAGATTTTACCGAAACGTTTAAAAAATTGGGATTTAGCCCTATTCCTTTCGAACTTTATTATTTTATTTCTTAAAAGGTTTTTATTTATTTTCTTAATAAACGATATTATTATAATATATCGTAAGAAAAATTAAAACCTCGTAGATTAAATAATTTAATAAATACGAAAACGATATACCTTTATAAAGGGTAAAAACCTATAATAATTTCTCGGTATCGAAATAATTAAAAATATGTTTAATAGAAAAATCTAATTATTTTAATCTAACTTTATAAATAAACAGGTTAATTTAATCCTTAAAAAAGTTTAAATAACTTTTTAAAAACGCTTATAATTAACGTTAAACTATTACTAAATTTAAATTTAGCCTATTTAAGCTTTGTTAATAAATATTTAAAAATAATCGGTTTTATCCTTTACGTAACAATTAATACGCGACCTTATATATCCTTTGTTATATCCCGATTTGCCCGTTTTAATCTAAACCCTAGCGATATATATTATAAAGCTACTAATAGAATTATATTATACCTAATTAAAATTAAAACGTTAACGTTATAGTTCGGGAATAAGAATTTATTAACTACTTAAAATAACGCCTTTTTTGCGGATAATATAATTAATCGAAAAAGTT
This sequence comes from Monosporascus sp. CRB-8-3, assembly GCA_004155055.1. Classification (NCBI taxonomy): domain Eukaryota; kingdom Fungi; phylum Ascomycota; class Sordariomycetes; order Xylariales; genus Monosporascus; species Monosporascus sp. CRB-8-3. The sequence goes on from QJNZ01000075.1 coordinate 113,176, forward strand.
TTTAAACTTACGTTATAAAGTTATTTAAAAAAAAATAAGCCAGATATAATAATTATTTTTATAATAAAAATAAAGTTATTATCATTTACGCAAATTATAAAAAAACTTTATATAACTTTCAATTAATTAAAAAACTGGAAATTATTTTAAATACTGGACCGTTAAATATATAATACGATAATTAATAAATTATACGGTGTATTAACGTTAACGTTATCTTATTACGCAAATCGTTTAAGCATTTTAAAAAATAGTTAGAACTGGTAAATATTACGGAAATTTTCGAGCGGCGAAGGAATATTTTATAAATAATTTTAAAAAAGGAATTAATTAATTAAAAGGATTTAATTACCGGAGGAAAGATAAAATAAAAAGCTATTACTTTAAGAAATAATAATATATAACGATTAACGTTATAAATACTTTAAGGCATTAAAAAGATATATTAGCTAATAGGGGGTATTAAACGTACCTTATATACGGAAAGGCTCCTTTTAATCGGAAGATATATGTTCCGTTACTAAGTTATATAAAAACTATACGCGTACGAAAAATATACGCAAGTTAACCGAATATAATAATATAATTAATATCCCCTATATTTAACAATAACCGTATACGCCGCTTTTTTTAAAATTCGAGATAACTATTATAATCGAAATTACGCGTTATTATTATAACGAAGTTATTATAACTGTTATAAAAAGGTTACAGCTAAAAAAAATAATTATAGCTAAAAGCGTTATAATTTAATTACAACTGTAATTATACCTGTAATTATAGCTGGAAGCTGATAAATAACAGATTTATAACAGCTATAAGCAGCTGTTAAAAGTGGGACACAGTACGAATAACAAAAGGGACATAGCACAAATAGCAAATCTCTAAAATAAAATCCTACTCATTTAAGATAGCATTATAATATATAAGCTACGTTTTAACATAATTTTATACTATAACTTTACGCTTCAAGGACGCTTCTTACCGTGCCTGCCTTACTTTCGCTGTCCCAAGCATTATGCGAGGCGCGCGCATATCAGAAATACCTCAAAATCCCGCCACAGCACCTACTAATAAATCAATAATCTTATCAATAAGGTCAGTCCGCCTTTCCAAAAACTTCGATTCGGTTGCCAATCTGGCGGGGGAGATCCCGTTTACATCCATTAATGAAACATTGACGCCATTGGCTAATAGTGCCCTGATGACGCCGACGGCGCCACGCTCGGCGGCCCAGTGTAATGGCATCAGGTCGCGCCGGATAACCATGCGCTGGGCTGACGGATCTGCCATCGTGTCTCGTAGACGGTAGCCCCAGGGCATGCCTAATAAAGGAACGACCTCCCTATTGCCTGGGCTCAACAGAGGGGCGCGGGCTTCCGGGTCGGCGCCGCGTGATATCAAGTGTTTGGCGAGTTCCGCTGCCTTGCCGGTTACGTCGAGGTCGCAATAAAGCGCAAGGACATGTAGCGGCGTCCAGCCCTCATTTGTCATGATGCTGGGATCGGCGCCGTGAGAGAGAAGATGATAAGCTGCTCGCATCGCCTCAGCGAGCGTCTTGGTCTCTGTGCCCCCAACTGCATTACGGTTGATGGGTGTCAGAGCGCACATTAAGGGTGTCCAGCCGTTAGAGCTCGTAGCGTTTACATCTAAACCTTGAGATAGCAGGTACTCCATTACCTCAATACAGCAGCCAGCGGCGGCAAAATGCAGTAACGTCTCTCCATTATGGTTTGTTAAATGCAGTAAGGTATCCCGGTCCCGACCGGAGTGTGAATATAGATATATGCGGAAAAGACGCAAGTCCAATCCATAAGCAGCCCAGTGTATGGGACACTCACCTGCCGTGTCTGGCTGAGACACGGAAGCTTTGTATTGCAGCAGGTGAATCGCAGTCTCGTTCAGAATATCAGGCCCGCCAGCGAGTTGACCAATCATGACCGGCTCGGCGAGGACATGTAGAGCAGACCTACCAGACCCGTCGGTCTTGTTGGGATCTGCGCCTTTCTCAAGCAGGGTCCTAAGCGCACCTGTGAGATTTGCATTAGAGGCGACGGTGTATATGAGAGGGGTGTTGTCTGGACAAGAATTCGGGTCCGCCCCAGCATCAATCAATGACGCAATCAACAGTTGCTGGTCGACATAGTCAATACCCTCATACTTAATATCGAACTCATAAGACAGCATGAACTTGTGGTTTGTAGCGGCATGCAGCGCCTCTTGAAGCGTCGGCTGCTCGAATGATGCCCTCTTCAGGAGCAAAGTAACCACGCCGAAGTGCCATCGTCGTGCAGCCCACAGCAACGCCTCGATCCTTAAATCCTGTGACCAACCGTTCCACCAGTCCAACATGTCTTCAACAATGGAAGCATGCCCATGTCTTGCAGCAACAACGAAGCACGTCTGGTAAGGTTTAAGCCCTTCGACATGGCTCTCCGGGGGATAACATGTCCAGAGGCGCTTGACGATATCTCGATGCCCCTTGAAAGCGGCAAATCCGATGGCCGTGAGCCTCTGCTCACCGTAGCTAACGATAAGAGCATCTGCACCAGCAGCTAGAAGCAGGTTTACGGCGTCCAAGTTGCCGCACCATCCAGCGAAATGGAGCGGCGGACCGAATCCGGGGTGAGAATAGTTGATGTCAGGGGCGAGCGAGGCGCGAAGCAGTTGTCGTAGCTGCGGAACATCATCATCGCGGATGCACGCGTGGAAGACCTCATCTGCAGAGCCAAAGTCATCACGGAGCCGAGATTTCATTGCCTCGCGCATTAAATCCTTGCGCATTAAAGCCTCACGCATCGTAAGTGTTGATCCGAGGAGATGGGGAGATGGCTAGGTGAAAGGATGGAGAAAGGAAGTGGGGGGATTGATCGTTTGATTGATTAAACCCGATTTGATTCTAGCCTCATTCTATGTGTGGTTATTGAGATAAGCGAGGGTGCGACGCTAACCACAAGAGCAAAAGATGAGCAATTCTAAGTCTCCAATGGAGACTTGGACACCCAATCCACCTTACAAGAGCTAGCTGTGCATATCATCACACCCTTAACTGGCCCTAAGGAGGAAACTGCTCGGACTGCCGTATAGGGACCACGTTTTCGGACATGACCTGCTAGACGGCTCTTTATGTACTTGGAATAATCCTAGCCTAGCACGTCCCTATGCCCTAAGGGAGGCTCCGGAGTGCCCGCTACGTGGTCCCTCCCCCGGCATTAAATACAACAACTACTGCTGCTGCTGCCGCATAGTCCTCCAGAACCCCTTTCTGCGCCGGCCAAGCTAACAGAGTCCAGGGATTGGATCTCGTAACACGTGGGGTCGACGGTACCCTCCCAATAGAGCGTTAGTCAGAATGGCAGAATACCTGAGACATTAGAAAGAGTTGTGCTATTCGCACATTAGTTTTTTATATGAGAGCCATACATTACTTTTTTTGCACCTGCCACCGACCCGCCACCATTTCAGTTACCTCATAACATTTATTGCTTATCATTAAATAACTTAACATTATAACCTTCTTTAAAGGGCATTTATAACTGATTTTAATCCTTATTAGCTGTAGATAATAAAATTAAAATCCGTTTAATTTTGCGATTTTCCGTTGTAAAGATATATATAAGTAAAATATAAGGTATAGGAGAAGGATATAATTACAAAAAGAAAAAAGGGGTCGCTTAAAGTGGTTTAAAAGGTTCGGCCCTATAGCACACCCTATAACGCACCTTATAGCGTATTTAATAGCCCTTTGTTTAATAACGAAAAGAACGATTAATATCTTAACGCGCATATATCGCATTAGGACAATTATTATATAATTTGTGTCGCTTCTAGTAGGGCAATTGATTTATCGAAAAAAATTAAGATATCAACGGGCCGTCAGAAATATGACGGGCCGGTGGCAGGTGTAAAAAAAGTAATGTGCAGCTTCTATTAAAAAACTATTGTGGGAATAGCACAACTCATTAGAAACCACCACATACCCTCCACCTGCGTCACAAATGATGAACTGATATCCCACCGCCAGGCCAATGTGGGACATGCGAGAAAATGCTGAGATAGCGGCGGCCTCGGGTTCCGAGATAACGTGTAGCTGACTCAGTTTCCCCATGCCAGCATTCTGGGCGCAGTTGCGTGTTCTATCCTGTTCCTTATAATTTCGTATTGCAGGAACGGTGATTATATACTCCTAAGGGAGGTTATTGACACCATCATCCTGCGTTGCGAAGCGCTGATCCACACACATCTTCAGGCTCGAGAGATAGTCGACGACAAGCTTCTCGGCCTCGCCACTTTTGACTGGGTTAAGAGCTGTTGCACTGGGATATTTTCTGCATAACTCGGACTCGGCGGCACGCGGCTCGTCATATTCTGGACAGACCCTCAGCTTGGAACCATTCGTGCATACTTTCGCCTGATTTCAGATTCTTTCAGACCCGGAAACCCCATCTGAAGGGCCTAGTCGTACCGCCGTTATCATACCGCAGAATGCTTCAGCGCAGAGTCAGATGAGTTGCACCGGTAAGCTGGGAACCACTCACGTTGGAGCTTTGTGTTCGTTAGGAGTCCCCGGGCCCCATTGCCTAAAACAGTTTAAATTTCGGGCTATGGCGCCCGTGAAGTTGTGGTCAACCGTCAAGACCATATCCGGATATCTCATCGGCCACTTACCTCCTGGGTGTTAGCAAATTTATGCCCGAATAGGTTGTGCCTGTGGCGATTCATAACGTTAGGCAAGTTTACTGGTAGATAGGCGTTCCCCGTTGTTGAAAGTATCATACCAAAAGCGACTGCTACAATCACTTTCACCCTCCGAGACCCCTTGCCTTTGCTGGTGGAAGCAAGCGGGACATTTGAACATGGACCGGTCGAATGCATTGAATCGATTGATGCTTTAGGACTGGACAAGAAGTAGAAGAGACGTCAACTTTCTCAGTCTGATAAGCCCACCGTCCAGCGTGGATGAGGTCCTTATACCCCTTCTTCCCAAAGCTGAATGTGAGCAATTCATCGTTACGCACCCACAGCTAACCGCCCCCCTCCCTTTTCATCAAGCTTATGGCCCACGGCGCTGACGCTACGATACCAGGGGCAGGCGCTAGAGGAAGTCGACGAGCTTTGCGCCGCGAAGTTGTGGGTCCGGCAGTTCAACAAATACAAGACTCAAGGCATGGGGCACCTTCTAGCCGCTCCTGAGAACGGAGGGCCTATCGACGAGAAAATCCACATGGAAGAACACACACTTACTAACACTACTATTACCAAAGCATCCTACGTCCGCAAGTTTAGCTGGCATGAGATGCCGCTCAGTCAGTCGGACATTAGATATCTCGACTGGCCGAAGGTAGTAGCGAAACCGTTTGCTTGCGCCTTTTTGCCCTATGCGGTATTGATGTTATCAAATCCTCCCTCTTGTACTTTTTAATCTCATGCTTCCTTCTGCGATATGGACTAATCGAATTAAGCGGGTAACGAGCAGGATCCTCCGTTCCCTGAAAGCTTGCGATTGTAAGAATGTTATAAGCCCATCATACGGTAATTGAGATAGCTCAGCGTCGACATACACGATCCTCAGTCTGTATATAAGCCCTGAAGACCGTCATAGCTTTTCCGAAAGGCTTACGTTGCTGACCTCGTTGGTTGCTCAAACACAGAGTAGCACCAAAATTCGGAAACGCGCGACGATGTCTTTTTTATGAAAGACACGATACAGCTCACCTTTCCGGCCTAAATGCATCTGGCTACAGAATGCAGGGGGCATGGAGAAGGGGCAAGGTTATATGGCAAGATCGTCGGTGGAAAGGGTCCAATCGTTGCAAGAGCCCCTCAACAAAGTCCTAACCTGGGTACCCCGAATTACCGGGCTGATCTCTGGGAAATGGATAAGCCCGGAGACCCTTGAGTGAACAGAATCGTGATGTTTGGCATCTGCATGTGGCGCTGAGCGTGCATAAAATAGGGGCGACCTGAGAACAACGCAGCCTGCATGGTAGCTATCCAGTACTATATGGCTTCTGCTACAGAACCTTTCCTTCCAATTCCCTTTCCCCTCAAGCAGATATTCGACTAGGCTCCCCAAACCAGGAGATGCGTCGCCTTCCTCATATGGCATCATAACTACCAGGGTTCATACCTACCTGCAGCATCCTCTCCCCCCTTTCTCTTATCTACGAGTGATCACGGACGTTTCAGAGATGTCAAACAGTAACGGAATGGTTGCATTGGATCGATCACAGCAAAGAGAGTGCAGCGCAGTGAGAGTTAAGGTATCATATAAAGGACAAACGTGAAATCGCAACCAGTATTTCCGAATGCTTTACTAGGTACTTGCTTTTTGATTCATCAAATTCCCACTGATCTGTAAGTACGTAAAATCCACGGCATAAATCCATGATCTAGAGTGGCCCGCATGTCGAGATCCGAGAGCCCTCCATTTCGTCCAACCAGCCCGACAGCCCCGAAGATGCTGGCCCAACCTAGGCGTCACCACCATCATGGACTAAACCCGTGGCATCAAACTACGTGGAGACGGTGCGTCGGCTCGTCGGCCGCTAACAAAGATCCGGGGCTCTGCCCGGGCCTCCTAGAGACAATCGCCCGATAATCCGATCTTAAGTGATCTCCGGCGACTAGGGAAGAATGCCGGCCATCAGACGGCTGATCCCATTCATAAAACCGCCTGTATCGCGGCACGTGGTCTCTCATATCTATTGCGTGATTCCTCAGTTCGATCAGCAAATCACCGCGCGATATCATGGCGGCCGCTACGGAACGAAGAAACGTGCTGCTCATGGTAGCCGACGACCTGGGCCTGATGCTCGGTTGTTACGGGTTGGGGCCGATCAGAACACCCAGCGTCGACCAACTCGCCGTGCAGGGGACCAGGTTCACCGACATCTTCACCAGCACCGCGTCCTGCAGCGGCAGCCGGTCTACCATCCACACGGGGCTTCACACCCACCAGAACGGCCAGTACGGGCCTACAGCAGGGATGGTGCCACTTCCAGATGCACGAGCACATCGAGACCGCGCCGCAGGTCTTCAATTCGCTCGGGTACCAGACCGGCATCCTCAGCAAGGTCCACGTCGGGCCCCGCGAGGTGTAACCGTGTGAGTGGTACGGGCCGAGCCTCAGCCGCGACGTGCGGCAGAACGCGGTTCTTCGACAAGGCCACCGAGACGGGGTGGACATTCCAGCTGACGGTCGGGCTCCGGGACGCCCATCGCGACGAGACGCGCGAAGGGTTCGGGAACGACGAGGACGACGTCAGGGACATCAGCGTCCCTGACTACACGGCCGCAGACGTCGAGATACCGCCCTTCACCAGCAGCATGCCGGAGCTGCGGACGGAGATCGTCGAGTACTACATGTCGATGAGCCGCATGGACCTCGGCGTCAGGCTGATCATCGGGGAGCTGGCGAAGCGCGGCCTGGACAGGAACACCCTCGTGATATTCGTCAGCGACATCGGCTCCCCGTTCCTCAACTCCGAGACCACCTTATACGACGCCGGCGTGCGGCTAACCCTCCTCGTGCGGCAACCTGGCGGGAAATCTGGCGTCGTAACCCCAACATGGTTTCTTTCGACGTCTTGCCGACCTGCGTCGGGTGGGCGGGTGTGCCAGACAGCGACATCAAGACTAGCAATACGGGCAAATCACCGCCTCGGAAGGGCACCCCGTTCCTTCGCGTACTCGGCGACAGCGACGTGCTGCTCTCCGAGACATGGACCCAGCACGCCTTCAGCCCGCACACCTTCCATCAGATACAGAACTACTGGCCCACGCGCTTCAGGCGGAACCACAGGTACAAGTACCACCAGAACATCGCCTGGCGGCTCAACTTCCCCTTCGTCAGCGAGCTGTACGGCGGTCTGAGTTGCGAGGGCATTCGGAACGCCGCGCCGACGGACCAACCCGACACCCCGGAGATGATGCTCGGCTGGCGCCGGCTGCAGAACTACGTCTACTGCGGACCCGAGGAGCTCTTCGACCCGGAGGACGACCCCGAGGAGGTGGACAACCTGGCGGGCAAGCCCGAGTTTGAGGCCCTGCTAAGGGAGATGCAGGCGGGGCCCGAGGACTGGCAGTGCGAGACGGACGACCCGTGGCCCTTCAGGGAAGGCGTGAGCGTCATGACCACGCACGCAGCGCAGAAGCTCGGGATGAGGTTGCCGGATCGGTTCGACTTCGACCCCAAGAACCCCGGTAGGTCAACAGTCACAGCTGCCTGTCGGGCTACCGATAATAACGACAAGGTTACATGAAAAGTAGTTGTGAGGGTGGACACGCGGGCCAGTTCCAGTCGCGAAGCTTAATATGGCCCTCTTGGCAATGAGAGTCATAACGGAGCCCTAGGTGTGACGGACATTCGCCTGTGTATATCCGAAGCTTAGTTACCTGCGAGGCGAGTAGACGTTTCGTCGGCCGCGCTACCTGATACTATTCACATCGTAAGATTCTTAGCAATTCACGAAACCCAAAAGGCCGTTGATTGTGTGGATGCTGTGGTGTAATAACGGTCTTACATATCAGTATGGATGAGCAGATCCATCCAGACCTTCTTCGGTATAACCCGCTTCTCCATGCAGTAAGGCACTAGATATGAAGGATGTATGCAAACGAGTGAACTACCACTCGATTTCGGTTAGGACTATCTATCAGCCACAGCCCGCCTAGTTCAATCCGAGAGGATCCGCGGGCTGGAGTTGTTAAACACATCGCCAGTTAAAGATAAGGGAGCAGCGCCCTGTTGTGTTCTATAGGCAGTCTTTTGAGCAGTGGACCGAATGAACCTGAGGGCCCTGCCGGAGCGGGGGTCAAAGGGCTCGTGTAAGGTGGTGTAAACCTGGCAGGTAAAAGGGAGCGGGCAAGCCATGGCGCCAGATGGTCCAGTTTGCAGGCTTCGCGAATAGTATTGACCGACATAAGTTTAGTATTAAGGGGTCTCAAGCAAGCATCCCCACCCGGAAGTGACTGCTAATTAGCAATATCACTAGTATTTTACATAATGCATGTAACCTCTCTACGCTCCAGCCTCGGGGACGAAGGCGTACCTGGGCATCATAGCCATCCTCTCCTCCGGACTCAGCTCGTCCTCGTATATCATCTTGACGTTCTTGTCCTTGTCCTTCTTCGTCTTCTTCTCCGCCGCCGGCTCCTCCGCTGAGCCTTCAGCGGCAGCAGCAGAAGCATCCGTCTTCTTCGGCGGCTTGATGCCGGCTTCTGCCATTCTGATGATCTGATCAATGTCATCTCCTTGTCTTGCGGCACCCGATACCAGCTCGTCAATCGTGGACGCGTTTCCTTGCCAGCCTTGTTGACCGGGACGCGGAGGTAGTCCCGGCGGAGCAGGAATGTTGCCACCAGGCCGCGTAGGCAGGTTGGACGGTGGATATCCCACAGGGTATTGTTGGGGGGGAGGAGAATAACCAGGAACTGGTGGAGCGAATCCAGGGTACTGCCCAGCTGGTGGAGGGAAGGGTGAATTCTACACGTGAACGTCAGTGACCATACAATCCGAAATAGCATCGGAACGCGACGTACGAATGCCCCAGGCGACTGGGTCTGTGAGGGACTGCGTCCGTCGGGAATGCCCGGAGGTGTCGGATTCGCGCTTCCCCCATTGGCCGCCTTTTGCGCCGCGACTCGCGCCCGGTGCTCTGCCAGTCTCTGTTTTATCTCATCTGCAGATTCGATCTTGATCTTCTTGGGAGGTCTCTTCGGATTCTGTCCGGGCGGGGGGTTACCGGTGGCGGCATACCGGTCGGCTTGTGCTTGGTAGAAGTTCTGAATGATGCGCTGGTTGTGTTGCTGGACTATATCCTCAGGGATACCCTCCATACCGAAGATCTCGACATCAAGACCTTGACGGTTCGGAAGCGCATTCTCCACGTATGATAGCGACTCCTTGTGCACCTGGTTCATGTGAACCGACAGACCTGTACGTCGCGATTTAATCAGCCATCACGCCGTGTTTACATGACTGCAAGGAAGCTGAAGCTCCGTACCTCCAGCCGTATTGAGCCGCCTTCCACATTTGTCGCACTTAAAATGCTTCGCCTTCTGATGCGATATTAAGAGTTTCAAATCCTCGAAATCACGTTCGCCTGGTTACGTGTTAGCAGAGATCCAACTCCTCTTGCCGTTATCGAATCGCAACCGACAGTAGTAGCACCAGGGCCGAGCAAGAAGCTCCTCGACATCGGGATGACCGCGCTTCTTCTTCCCCATTGTTATGTATGTTGCAGGATCTAGAGTCGGAATTCTAGTATCTCAGGTACGCGGATTATTAATCAGGCCGTCGGGGTCGAAAGGGCGGAAGGAGGTCGTCGTCCCTGCAGCAGATTGTAAGTATTGAATGATTTCGTTTGCTGGAGCTTTGTCACGAATTGATGCCAGAGCTCAGAAGAGTTTGTGGCTTGCTACACGGGGGCTGGGAATCGAATTGTGGCAGTGCATGTCTTATCTGTATCGGCGATAAGGCTAGTTCTCCGTTGGCACCCATCAATGACAAAGCATCAACCCCTAATTGAAGGCCAGCTTTCAACATTCTTACCAATATGACTCCTAAGCAATTGAAACTAGGATTTTCTCCTTACAAGTCACTCGCACATGTGTTTATTAAATGTTTTCATATGTCTAGTTGCTAGTTCGCCTATACGGGTTTCGGTGTAGCCCTATCCGAATATTCTTCACCTCGATCTACAGTGCGACACGCCTCAACCTCCAAATTGAGCCTGGGAAAAGTTCGCCGCTTAGGTCTCTTAGCTGGCTGTATTCAGGCACCCCATTCTTTCGAGGAGTGGGATAATCATCAGAGCAGTACACTAGGATGATGCTGCACTGCTTTGACCTTGCATGTTGCTTTCTGGACATACAGAAGCCTTAATAAAGGAGGTCACTCTTGGTCACTTAGCCTGCAACCGGTATGGTATAGGGAGGCTTGTTTCGGATATAGACCCAACTGGTAATACGGTAACTTGGTTCCAAATACCGAGAGATTGCACCCGATAGCAGTAGCCAACTCTGTTCTCCTACTGTCCTGCAACCCCCTATATCCTGCCACATCATCAGGTACACTCCCAAGGAAAACCTATCATTACTCTTCATAAGACTCAATCATTTCCAAGTGTTGGTCAACTTCTTTTGACTGACACATCCAATCCCATTTCAAGGGCAGGCCATCATGAACCGCCTCCGCCTGCCCAGTTCTTCCTCAGCAACGCATAATAGTGCCCATAAAGCAGGCCAAAGCACTTTGGTCAGAGAGCGCGGGCCTCGCATCAGGGGCCCGACCGATCTCGCTCGCAGGTTTGTATTTCCAAGGGGGTTGCCGTGAGGCCGATATCGGTTAGATCAGAAAGCACAAGTATCTATAGCAACAGTTAGCAATAGTCGGAAAAGGGGATGGAGCGGTTAATGGTATTAGGGTTACCATTGGGAATTCCACACTACCTTCTCCTCTAACTATCTGACACTCCTCTATCCTTCTTAGTACAGCTTTCGTGTGCAGTTGCCATTGCGAAGAGCCATCGGTTCGAACCAAGCACGTTCAAGTACTTCCTCCTGGCCTCCTTCCCAGCGCACGATGGACATCGTAGCGTATATACCGGTCGATAGCTAACTAGCAGAGTGGAAATCACGGGTAACCACGCAAAGCCTAGTATGTCAGCCACTCACTAAGAGTAATAGGCAGGACAGAGACATTTCTCGCTGAGTTGCTTCTTAGTGATCGGAGCCCCATTCGATTCCGCTTGCGAGCCAGAACATCGTGTTGATGCTGCTACTCTTGGAGAGTTGAGGTAAAGAGCCGGTACACTAACTTCCACGGATAGAAAAACGGTTCCATTTATGAGCATACAGAAAGGGAAGCCGTGGACGACGGCGGTTCTTATCAGGCGATATATGGCCAAACGATCCGAGTTTCGAGCCGACATTTCACGACAGAACCGCAAATGGCACCTCAGATGTAACGTGACCGGAACCACAAGGTTTGGACACAGAGAGAGAAAAGGAAGTAAGAACGGTGATGGAATTTGATGAGTCACTGATCACGGTCCAAGTAGGACAAACACGGCTAGACAGAGCCGCACGTTCTCCTGGAAGAGCAGGCGTAATGCCAGTGTGGGATGCGGGCATGTAATATATCCACTTAATATGATGCATGAATAGAATATATTGAATAAGAATATGTTTTCCATAAGAAAAGGCGGAGGACCAGCTATTGTACCGGCTTTAGTGATCGATACAGTGTGATGCAAAATGGTTGTTGGTAGCACTTCGCGTCTATTGAACACACAAACGCCTGTTAATCACGAGTAACTCCATATTTGCCTCCTTGATTCAGGCCAACCGAAACGACCCACCTTCCCTAGGCTCCCTTCCATTTAGACCTAGCACTGAATATTTATTTCTTCCCTATTGTGGAGGTCATTTCTTACTTGCCACTTCACACAAAACCTCAAGAAGACGTTGCTATCAACTCCGCCCTGCCCTAGAGCAATATGGGTTATCTACATTTCCCGCATCACGTGGCGCAGCATCAACACCAAGGATGGCGTATTCCTCAAGAGCCTCGGATAGTGAGATTGAAAATCTAAGAGAGTATCGGAATGGAGGGTTTCATCCTGTACATCTTGGTGATGTTCTCGATGCCAGGTTCGAAGTCAACCACAAGCTCGGCAGGGGTAGCTCCGGAATCGTATGGCTCTGTCACGAGACAAAGCGCAACAGATGGGGAGCAGTCAAAATCTTCAGGGCCAACCACTCGGGAAGGGACCAAGAGCTGCGCATCCTCGAACACCTGACCTCCGGTCCTCCGCCGAGGGACTCGCGAAGCATCGTATCGTCGTTCCCCTCGAGAGGCTCCGGATATACGGACCTAATGAACGGCACTTATGCTTCGTAATGCCTGTGCTCGGTTGCGACGTATTGACATGGTGAAGGTGATTACTCAGAGCTGAAAAGAGAGACACCCACCTAGGGCGAAACAAGTGTGTCGCAAATTGGCTCAGAGCATGCAGTCCTTCACTAGAATGGAGTGTGCCACGGGGACCTTAGGCCGCTGAACGTTTTGATGCAGTTGAAGGGAGCCGATGAGCTTACCAGAGGCCAAAGAATGAAGTTGATCGAACGAGAGGGCGAAGAAAATTGGGACGAGTTCGCAGATGGTAAGGACTTCAAGGAGCAGGATTCCATTGTAATGTTGCTTGGGTCCCGTCCCGGCGAGGACCGCGACTTACAGAGACCGAGGTACTGCGTGAAGCCTGTTGAGTCGGACTGGTGCACCAGTCTACTGGTTGATGAGCCGTCAATCGTCAATTTCTGCGAGTCGTTCTTCGCCAAGAGCCCTGTGAAAACGACCGGCATCCCAACGGTATACGCAGCACCGGAAATTCTACTATCTACCGAAGACGTAGGATGCGGCAGTGACATATGGTCTATATCACACACCGTAGCCCAAGTCTGGGCCGGTGACCTGATATTCGGAGGTTCTGGTGAGATCAACGAGATGCTTCGAGGTTTCGAGCTGTGACCTTGGGCCATTGCCAGAGCGGTACCAAACGGCATGGGAAAATAGTCCAGACAGGGCAGCGAAGTTCAGGGGCGACGAAAACGAGGCGGGGACAAGCTCTCACCAATTATCACTAGCTTCTTGGAGCCCGTCGGAACTCGCGGGTGCCAAAGAGCCGATGCTATCACCCTTAGGCTCACCTGACTTTACTGAGATTCTGGAAGCTAGTCTCGGGTATGAGAGGCTGATTAGATACAGGCTTCCAAACTGGAGAGACTTCCTTTCGACAAGTCGTGCACCGACAGGATTTACTACAGCTACCCTCGGCAAGAAGTCCTCCTGTGCGGGGATCTGCTTCGGAAGATTCTAAAGTATGACCCCCGCAGAGCGACTCGACATTGAAGCCGTTCTGCAACATCCATGGTTCGCGCCAAATTATGCAAGCCGTCTGAGGTTCGATGTCGTGGGATGGGCTCCGCCAAACATCCCAAAAGTTTATGGCGTGCATAGGAACCTGGCGAGCAGGCCTACATACCTTGAATCGCCAGCCCGCATGGGGCTTAGGTCTCGCTATCCAATGTATTCCATTGATCACGTGGAGTATCGCGACCTATCCAAGAGCCGTTCGGCGTGTCGGGAACAACATTCCATGGCATCGACCGAGTATCTTCACCTTGGGTTTGGGTGGTCCTTTGATTCGGTACTCTTGCGGTGTCAACGGGACTCGGGAACTGGGATCACGTAACAATATGGATGGGGCGGATCCATGGGTTGCATATCGGATATTTTCGGCTAGTGTTAGACAATTGCATTATACTTGTTGTTATGTGCCAGAGGAACGCTTCCACGCTTCATAATCTAGTAGTCTTCCGTCGGAAAAACAATGCAGTTAATTACCCTAAAAAGTAGGAGCAAACATAATTTGCGGAGTCCATAGAAAATTGAAACCCTATCTGCCCCCGATTCATTCCTACATGATCGGTTGTTGCTTAACATCAGATATAGGCTAGCTCGTCCTTCGAGGTTCGCGCCATCCTATTGACCATGGTCTTCAGGTTCGGGTGGTCAGCGCTGACGAGGGTGCTGACCAACCGAGGCGGGCCTCCCTCGGCAGCATCCCGACAGGGGACCCTGACGTTCCCGAGGAGGGTGGGCGGCATGTCGAGGTAGATGGTCTCGTAGTCGCCGCGGGGGACACAGAAGGTTTCGTGGAAGAAGCCGAAGTGGCCCTGCATGCGGCCGGGGCGGGTGACGAAGTCCCAGGCGTCGCGGTGGGCGGCATCGTGCGCGAAGCGGTGCAGGCCCTCGACGTTGCGGAAGTATGCGACCTGCAGCAGGGTGTTCTTACCATCCCCGGCGGCGCCGCGCCAGTGCGTCACGCCGAGCACACCGTAGCGGTCCGGATCGCGCTCCAGCGCCTCGAGCACCCCGTTGAACTTCTGCCCCAGCTCCCTGCCGCCCGGCCCCAGCGGCCCCAGCGGGTGATTGAAGCTGACGCCCACGTGGAACACGACGATGGAGTCGGCGGCCGGGTCGGAGCCGTGCGCGCCCGTCTCGCGGTCAGGAAGCTGCGCACTGCTTCGCCCGCGGACCACGTCTTTCGGGTATTTGCCGTGCCGCGTCCTCGCGGTTTGGGCTACTGTGGTTACGAAGGAGTGTAGGGCGAGCAGCGTGGCAGGCAGGATAGCCACGCGGGGCGGCAGCAGCTTTAGGAGGATAATCTGGCTCAGGGCTCCAATAACGAAAAGCGTGCGAAGTTTGAACCCGTCCTTCACCGTTCCCTTCTGCTTTTCAGCATTGGCGTCCATACACAGGACAGATACTACGTACCATGACGTTGAGTTTCTCGAACGCCTGGGTTTGGCCTTCCTTTGGCTCCAGGAGCTGGCGAAATTCCCGACTGGCCATGATGGATAGTTCGCGAAGTGTTATATCAGGAGTTAGGTCGTAGAGATGATTGGAAAGTAGATAGTGTAACTACAGGTAGACAAGGTGAAGGAAGAACCGTTGACAGTAAAACATTTAGGAGCGAGTGGCAGTAATGGACGGGAATTCGTGATCTATTGTGCTGTACCTTTCATTATATACATGTTAAACTAAGCGTAGGTAGCTATGGAGGGCTTAGTCGGAGCTTCTCACATCATGTGTCATTGTCAACGCCACTGTCGCTGTCCCGCTTGAGATGAATGCGTTGCCTATGGCTTGAAGGAGGTCGAAAACAAGCCCACCCTGGTGTCTACTCAACACGTGATTGGTTATTTAAGCGTTGAACGTACCAATATAGCCTAGGCGGGGACTTGGAATAGCCTCGGACTCGGAAAGAGATCGCTTAGATCAGCGTCTGCCTGGTCGGGTGCATATATAGCGATCTGATATTTGATCTTGGAGATGAGCTGCACCAGCTCTGCGAATGCGAGCGTGGTTGCTTACCAGGTGAGTGGGGCCCCGTTAGTTGGCTCCACGTCCTTTAACGAGTGCGAGCTGAACTAATTCATCCACAGCCACCTGAATACGTCCGCCACTTGGAATAGCGAGTCCGAAGCTCGCACCCGGCCCGGCCGTAGAGTGTTCCCGCTAAAATGTCCAGGACTGGATCATAGGATGCCAATAAAATCTCCTACAATTGCCATTGTCTTGAATTCTACTCACCTTGAATTCTCAACATGGAATCATTTCTGATGCTCAACTCTATGACATATTGATTCAAAGCATCGTTCTTTATCCCCTTTCAAAGCTCGCCTGCCACTTGCCGCATATGAATGAATTACATTCAAAATCACCACAGGAGATATGGATCTGAGGCTTGCTGCCTCATGCCGGTTATAATTCCGACGTCCCTCCGGACGGCTCGAGTCCTAGACAGGAGTCCTGACCTCTCTCTATATGGCAAACCCTTCCTTCGTATGACAACCGCGGCCACGTCTTTCGTAAGGTCGAAAAGTTCTTCGAATCTCTTAGGGACTCCATTACTCCCCGAACCGTCTCAATCAATTGATAAGTGTCCGATCCCGACGGATCTGGGGCTTGTGGTGTATGCGGGATCTTTAACTGCCAGGTGATAAGCAACATGCCGGGCCGACTCAGCTGTCTGACACCCTTTTCGCGGAGAGCATCATCATGATGGAGATCCTTCGGTGCGTAACGGAGTGCCAGCCCATTCCCATGAGGCTGGAGTGGAAATTTCATGAGATACAAAGTGTCTTTGCAAAGGGGTATTGAGAGTGGCTGGCGGCAGCACCGGAATACACATTCTCCTATAGTGCCCTCGCAGAAAAGGCCTGAGTTGAGGACACGTCGGCGTAGGAACCGAGCTGAGGTTGCTATCGGACGTAGCTGTTGCCGCAATGGCAGGCTTCTACTCTGCAGCCGCGATACGGAGCTCAGATATGTCGCAGGCGGTGCGACTGTAGAACTGCTGAAAGCTAGCTAAAGGAAGCTCCGCCTGGTCAAGAGACCTCCAGCACCGTTGGCCAGGTCTAACCTTACAAGTGGTATCGCTCACCACTAGTGTGGCGTGCGGGACCCCAACCCCCATTACAAAGCGGTTTGCAAGGCAGAAACCCCATGAAAGCGCTATAGGTAAGCGAAATGACTGAGCTCAACGACATGTTCCCGAGGAATTGGAAGAGGGGCGATGCCCAGGGCGAGCTTGGAGACACGCCGCCAGTGAATCAATAGCTGATCGTAGTGTACACACCCCATATCATTTCGACGGGGGAGTACGATCGCTTAACACCACGACAGCAATCTTATAACGCGGCTACGGCTGGCATCTACAAATATGCTATTGCAGATAAAAACCACAGGAGCCGTCATATCTCGCGACGCAATTGATCGAAAGCTAATGCAGGCTAATGCAACGGGATATCTGACGGAAGGCGACAAGGCATCAGAATACAAATTTCTCGGAACTGCCAAGGTAGTTGACAAAAAAATTGTCACACTTTAAAATGACATACCTGTACTTGCATAGATTTTTATGCAGTAACCACCAATTACATGTAAATTCTTTTATTTTTATATTTTTTACCATTTGCCTTGGTTGCTTGGTCCCTAGTATCCGCTATCCGAACTTGGAGGATTCTTAGAAGTATGACATTTCTTTTGTCAACCACCTTGACTGCATTACCTTAAATGGAAGAAAAAGTCCCGATGCACGCAGTAAAGAACGGAATGGATTGGTTGCTCTAAAGTCCTAGCTCAGCACAGACCAAGTCCAACCTTGTCGCCTCCCTCCAGATACGCATACCGAAAACTTCCCAGATTGTGGTAAAGTGGGGCGAAGAGCAAAAATAAGCGACGAATAAAAAGAAGCCTGAGTGTGGGCACATTAGCCTGCGTTAGTTTTGAATCAAAATTTCGTGATGCTCGCGCTAATCGCCACCCTCACTAGTCCCATTCCGGCTGGACGCGGAGCACGGAACGAGGCCCTGCGGCTTACACAGGGCCGACCAATAGGAAGGTGTAGGCAGCACTAGCCCATTATTAGGGGCCACTAGCATCCGACGTATGCATGGGACCTCACCTAGACGCAACCGCCTGAAGGTTTCTCATATCGGGTTTCTCATATCGCATCGCGGGAGCTTCCTCAGCGTAGATAACCTGGTACCTTCGGCGTATACAAGGAGATGCGGCGTCTAGATGTTTAAGGAGAGTCGACTCTAACCCAATACCTTGACCCTCCCTCTCCCGGCCGCCAGTAGTGAGTGCACCCTGTAGCTTAGTTGCATCTTCAGAATTACACCGATAGCAATCCCGTGAGGTGCTGTGTCTCACACTGGGGACTACAACATGGTTTGAATAAGAGTACAGGCCATGAGTTAGACTCTTTGCAGAGTTATGACTGTTGGAGACTTTATAACAGCCAATACACGCTATGAGAAGTCTCGTCCCGGGGATAATGTGTGTACCCTTCGGAGGGAGTGGTATGTTTCGACGACAACAAAATGTAATTCGAAGGATTAGGGCGAATGAACATCTCTTCGGATCTTCAAGCTGCCGCAAGGTATGAGCTTCTATTCGCCATCATCCATACGTTTCGCTAGGAGGAGGTAGTGCTTTGAGGTTGTTCGCTGTAATGAAAGCACTAGACCCGCCAGAGGGCATCAGATCGAGTCGACTGTCGGAGTATGATACGATGTTATGGACTACAGAGTCACCTATGTATATGAGTCGAGTGATAGCAATAGAGAACATCCTCCAGGTAGCGTGATAGCTCGGAATACATGGTGACTGGTAGAGGGTGCGGTTTGCTTGAATACGTATCAAGTGACTCGAAAAGACTGTAAAGGTCCTGGTACCAATGCACCGGCGTGACTGCTTTGGAATGGACAGTCGTTCTCTGACAAGGCCACGTAGAGAATCGATATCCGGAATACTATGAGTTCAATCCTAGGACTAGGTAAGAGAGCAGGTCGTGTGCCGCATATCTCACCCCTGGGGCGTGCCAGTAAAGCGCCGCTTCTGATTGGCTGCCTGGAGCATGTATGTCCTGCAACATCCACACAATAAGAGCACACTTCCCTCTTCTCCCACCCTTTTCAGTTTCTCCCCTCCTTCATATCCAAAATATCTTATACCAGAGAAGCCATCAAATTAAGTCTTAAGACTTCTCAGATCCATCAAATTTCATCACCTCACAGCCCTCGAAACACCTTAACACCCCTCTGAGACCATTATGGCTCAGGACCATGGTAAGTCGGACCTCCCACAACCTTGGCAAACCCTCTGTCTGACCAACTCTACAGATGTTCCTGGGACCCCAAGGGTGTCGTTCTCCGGGACACATAGTGAAGACTGCTGCTTCATAGATCATACAGCCGCTGGCCCATATCATCCCTATATGGCCGGGACTTCCTGTAGGACTTCACCATATCATCACAATGATATGTAAGTCCTTAAAGCCTAACAGAGATCAGATGATTGTTCTCTTGAAGAGACTTACTTTGCGCCCGGCGTACCCGCATACGTATACCAATCGGCGATCAGTTTACCAGAACCGGACCGCTTGGATCCATATACACGGACATGCCGTGATCTGTCTACCGACAGAAGGCATGCATATGAGCAAGCTGGTGCATACTTACTTATGCCAGCTCAGACTAGTAGTCCTAGGAGAAAGGCTGATCGCCGTGCGCTTGGCCGCGATACCCCCACCAGGTATGCTAGTCAGTGCTCGTCGGATTTTATTCTATTCCCTGAGGAAGGGTGCGGCACTGGAAGCGATGATGATGTCCTAGACGAGTGTCGAAGCAAAAAGACTGCTTCCAGGTTTCCCACCAATCCGGTTCGGAGATATCAACCTAGGACTCCAGGCACCCAACATAACTCATTGAGACGCTCCACTCAGAGTACTATGGCGCTGGCGCCTGTCGCGGTAGACGACCTCGAAGCGCGAGGACAGTGGAACAGTAGGCATTCTATCAAAAGCAATCCTCACCTGCCCCCTCAGCCGAGTACACCGCGGATTCCAAGGCTACCAACCCCCGAAGTTGATGACATGGTTCCGCGCAATGGGAGCGTAATCAACCATCGCTTCTGCGCATGCTGCCCATCCGAGGGCGGAGATGCCGCCTTGTCACGTTGGAGGCAAGGCAGAGCCAAAATGGACAAACAGAGTATGTCCAATTCTTCATGGGGCTCTTTCCCTTTGATCTCAATCGAATGGCCTTCCGGTTGCTGACATTTTTTCAGCAAGCGATGCGAGAGCTTACATTGCGGGGACGTTAAGGGACAAGCGTTTGACAGCCGAGTCAAAGACCCAAGAAGAGATCATTGATGCAAGGCGTAGTTGTACTTGACATTGGTAAGGTCTAAGGTGTTGGCTGGATTCCAAAGCGACAATATGGTAATAAGCACGATGAAAGATGCTTTAGCCCTTGCGGAGTATTAGGGCGTTAATATGACATTACAGTTCGCCAATCGATGTGGGGCATCTCAGTGAACACTAAGAGCACATATAGGCAGAAACTAAGAGTGATCGCCCAAGCGCAACTCCTCAGGATAGCCTCAGGATGGTGCTTCAGGCATGAGGGCGTTGTGGATAAAATGGTAATAGAGGTGAGGTTAAGTTGCAGCCTGGCTGCGAAGTACCTACTCGTTCATTCTTGGGGAATTAAGGCTGCGCTTCACTAGCCACACTCAAGAGGGGGGCTGTGGCTGGTGTCCCGATGACAAGGCAACAACTTATTTCTGAACGATGCTGGTCTGACCACAAATAAAGCGCGCCTTTCTTGTGCCATAAATGTAGTTGCTATGAGAGTAGTTATTGCCCCCAATATTCTGTCGCCATTCGTGAGGGAGGGTTCGTCACACGGGTGTCCATCAAGACTTCGATTCAGTAATCAAGTCTGATACCTCGTGTCTAACAGCAGCTGGCAAACGGGTGGACAGGCGCTGCAATTGGCTCATGCACTAGCCCCCAGAGCCTGCCCCTGGTGACAAGACCCAGCGAAGGAAGTTATCCTTCCCTGGCATAAAAGCGTATATATCTACGCGCAGTCGTTAGGGCTTGATCTAGGGCCTCATCGCACCATCGATTGTCGACTGGCTTGTTGCGTACTACAGATTTCTGAGGGACTGGTACTTAACCGACGCGGCCTAAGGCATTCGTCTTCTGAGTGGGGTGAATTGAACGACTCTCTATTCGACCGATCACTTAACATTTTACTGTAGAGTGTTTGATCTCGTTTTTATGCGAGGAGCTTAAATACATGCTATACACCGGTTTCCCGTCAACGAGCAATGTCACCAACTCCTTCCCAATAAGTGGAACACTAATCGCCTACGGCAGGCGACAAGTCCAGTCCTGGGGCTCGGGGACGGGGGCGGTATTCATCATGTTAGAGGCCTCGCGGAACTCAGCGATGACGCGGCCCCCCTCGGGCGTCTCCTCGACGACGGCGAAGGCGGCGTCCTCGGCGTAGAGCTCGGTGCCGAGGGCGGTGAGCCCGCCCTCCCAGCCCGTGAGGTAGACGAAGCCGCCGCGGCCGCCGCTCGAGCTCGGCACGCCGAGCGTCTTGATAAAGGCGTGCCGGAAGTCGACGAAGTTGCGCCCGATGGTCTCGTTGAAGCTCTTGTACGGCGCCTTGAACCCGTCGAAGTCGAACTTCGTCTCGTTCCACGACGCCAGCACGTCCCGTGAGAACGCCGCGTCGTAGGCGACGTCCCAGGCCCTGTTCGCCGGGAACGGGAAGAAGCCTGTCGCCGCCCCGCCCCGCCGTGTTAGCCACCGTCACGATACGTGTGGGCGTGTGGGTGCTTGATGGATTGGAGGCGGATAGAAGGGTATGGCGACGATGGAATTGCAGTTCGCTGCTAGATGGGTAGGTAGGTGGGTACGTACTGTTCACTTGACATTCGACCCAGTTGCTGAGATCCTCGAACCTGTTGACTGCGGTCCTCGTGCATGGATCACCGTCGACCTCGGCTGTGACGTGAAGCCCGAGGCCGCCTGCGCTAGCGGCGCAGACGAAGCCAAAGATGGCTACATTGCGCGATGGCAGTTAGCAGGGTTTGCTCTCATTGTTTATGGATTGCTTCGAGGTAAGCTCACCGGTGGATAGACTAAGGCGCATGGTTACAACATGGTTTACTTCTTCTGCTGCGGAACTACTCCCAAGAATGGGATTGCTAGATCGTAACGGAGTTTAGGAATAAGAGGGCGCCAGTCGAAGTTAATATACCCGCCGGAAGGGTAGACACATTGTCAGATTCTGCCATCTTGATGTGGAATAGCTCTCTAGACCTAACGGGGCTTGACGTCGCTCTGTTATGAGTATGTCCATGGTGGTCATTTAGCGGTTAGGTAATCCAAGTCGTGATTACTGTGCAACCACCTGGAGATCCATATATCATATTGATTCAGTCTCTCGAGCTAGTGACCCGGGGGGCCCGCCATTTATTTACAGTAGCCCTATAGGGGAAATAGCTATGCAAGAGTTGTAGCTAGCAGGGCTCTTAGTCCTGTCCAGTCGTTTATAGCTAGCCTCAGCTGCCCAGACTCTGCATAATTCTATTCGGTTGTGCAGATACTTGCTCGCCTTATCTTACGGGCGCTGAGAACGTCGTCAAAAGGGCTGTATGACTATCTCTTCGAAGACCGGTGACTCCATCATCAAGGTTCCACCAAAATGACGACACAGAGGGGAAAAGACTGTCCCCACAGAAAGATACATACCCGGGCTCCAGTCTTGGAAGAGGACGCGGTACCGCCTTTTTCGACCAAAGGGCAGTGGGTCTACACGAACCACCTCCTGGGTTCTGCAGGAATTTTCAAGAATTCCAAAAGGGTAACTGGTGCGCTTAACCTTTAAGTTATCGATAACACCGATGATCCGGCGATCCAGGGGATTCTGAAAACTCTGGATGGTGCCCGCAAATTGATGGTCCGTGTAGACCCACTGCCCTTTGGTCGAAAAAGGCGGTAGTGTACACTACCAAGATGTCCGCGACTGGTTAAGTATGGGGAGATGCATGGGACCCAGGATAGCGCATGGAATTTGGAAGGGGAGTTTTTAGCGGGGTTCCAAATACGACGATGAGAAGTATCAGTGAGAGGACTTCAACAATAGCAAAGAGAGCTACCCTAAATATTCGACCATTCAAGGCTCTTCGCACTGGGGACAACGTAAAACATCCACTGGAACCCAGACTGCCAGAGAAGTCCCCCATCCATGAGGGCTACGCTAGCGTAATTGTTGTTGTAGTTTAACGCCGGTGGACTGCCGAGTAGCGGCTATCCCGTAGCCTCCCTTAAGGCATATGGGTGTACTATGTAGGCTAGGTGTAGCTAACCAACTAACTCTTTATTTTGCCAACGTAAAAACCAATCTAAGAGATCATGTCCGAAAACGCGTCGCCGTTTCCGGTAGTTCAAGCTGTATCTTCCTTGCAACCGGGAAAGAGCAGTATCCAGCAATCGTCGAGGTATAAAAATCTCGTAAGGCGTTGTGCCCGGTTCGAGATTATACGGGCGGGGCCGTGGGGCAACTGTTGGCCCCCGGTTCGGGCGCGGTTGCGCACATAAACGTTGGAGGTCTGACCTCATCTCCTCCGGTTGCAATCCGTACTGCATGGGGAAGAAAAGTTACAAAAACCCAAAGTACTCCATCAGGCCGGAATCGAACCGGCGACCTTTCGGTGGCAATGAACTCTATCATAGCCGAACGCGATAACCAACTACATCACCAAGGGAGAGCGGGTTTATCAGGAGTAAAGGCGGACCTTCGCTCGAGGGGTTGTTAAGCTGCGCTAACGAGGTTTCTGCGGACAGATAAGTATGAGACGAGAAAAGCAACCAAATCTTTACTTACCAACAGCAATCTAGTTTCTCCGCCTAGATCCAGGCACCATGCAACTAATCCAATTGGCCCATATTGAATCAACCAACCACCGACGCTGTGGGCCATATGAAGATAAGCCCCTTACTTAGTCAACCATCTAGGTCTGCTCTTCGTTAGAGGCCGGTGATCTGCGCAGTCGGAAGACGGATTGCAGGACCTCCTCCATATTATATAATTGGCTGAGAGACGGCTCGAAGATTGTCTGCGTCTGCGTCTCGTCTTGATCCTCTGCATTGTCGGGTTTATCCATATCTCGCAGCGACTGGACCCTTCTTGACTCAAGGAAAAGGTCGTCGGTGATTTCTTTGAGTCGAAGGTTAATAGACCGAATAATGTCGGGGTTCAGCTCGCAGAATTCAGCGTATGTGAGACCCCCATTTAAGCTATGGTCAATCCAATCAGAGGGGTGATTCGATAGCATGAGATCCAAGGAAGCCTTGATGGATCTATATGAACTCGCAATCAAAACCACCAGGCAGGAGTTTCCTGTGACTCCGCTTTGTTGGATGGTGACGAGGTCAGAAATGCAAGCGGAGATCTGATCTTTGAGCTCATATAACTCTCTGCGCAGATACCATAGATGATAACCGGGCCTCGGTTGGCTCAGGCTAGCCGAGTTACCAGTAGCTTGAGTAGGAGGTCGCTCATTCTCTTTAATGGATGGAAAAGTCATACCGGCAGTATGGAAATCATTGTAGTCCCTAGCATTGCAGGTCAGCCACCGAGAAGAATAAGTAGAGTCGCGGGAACGAACAAACGTACGTTTCCAAGATAGGCATGAGTCCCTCTATCTGAGCTGAGAATGTCGCTAATATCTCCACGTAGTTACTAGCATCAAAGGGCTTATCATACTCGGATACATCCGGAACATGCGACCTTAGCTCGCGAGCTACTTGCGTCGATAATGCTTGCCGATTATTATCTTTCTGAAGCTTGTCTTCCAAACTGAGCAACTCAATTCTGAGTTTCAACATCCAAGTTTTTAGGCCGGGGTCGAGTGGTATGTTGCCGGTGGCGTGTTCAGGATCCCAGTGCTTCGAATATCCTTCTAGAATGGGACTGAGTTGTTGGAGGTATCCCAGCAACTTCTGACACCTATACTTGATATTCGGGGCTCCCTTAGGGATATTGAAGTTGCCTTTGGAATCTAGGAGACCATTTATCTGCGTGATAAGCTTGATTAATGAGGTGTCGATCTTGAGGAGAAATGTAGGGTCGACATTATCCCAGTCCGAACCCTTGTATAACGACTTGCTGGAAGTCTCTTCAGGTTCGGTAACATCTTTCGTTTCCATTCCTTGTCGCTCAACCTCGCCATCTTGAAGGTTCTCATCCAGAGCCTTGCCATCATCTCTGTTGGTATCGGGTGCGATGGCTCCGGGAGGCTTTTCTCGAATAGGGAGACTGTTGATAACCCCATCGGGTAGGGTAGATTGGCCTACTGTGGGATTCGTAGGAGCAAGGGCGGGGATGAGGCACTCGTTGCTACTGCTCTGACGGCTGTCGTTGAAGTCATCCAAGGTTGAGACGGAAATGACGGAAAATGCATCGTCAACCAACTCTTCCCAGTCCTCCGAAATACTAGCAGCGAGAGCCATGACGTATCGGATAGGGGTATTGAGACGAGAGTGAGGAAAGATTGACGACTTGGGATATGTTCGTTGGCATCTGTGGGAAAGATATTCCGGCGGTTCCAGAGGCAAGGTTGCCTAATATGTACTTCCGGGTGAGCCTAAACGGTAATGGTGATTGGGCGTTATCCGAAGTAACACGCGCGATGCTGGAGAAGTCAAATGTATATAAAGTTCGTATAACCTTGCTGACAACCTTGAAGGGTAAGCTGGGGATGAAGCCCAAGTTAGGTCTGACGATACGTGATCCCTGGTGATTGTAATGCGGATTCAAGGCATTAACAGCTTGAGGCTGAACTATGTACATCACTGGGCTTATATGGAGGGGCTATGGTACGTACTGTATCTGGCGGTGGGGTTAACGAGCATCGCTACCAACATACCAACCCGTGCCGACACTGCACTGTAGTAGGTGCTGTAAGAACTCCCGTCGTCCTTTGTTTTTTCGAGGGATGACATTTGAAGACACCCAGTTGAAGAAACGCCATCAAGAAGTAGAAGAACTACATATATGTAGGTAGAGGATATCATATCTCCCGACACATGATAAAGTAGCCACATACGGATGAGTAAAATATACACACCAGATCGCATACCTATGATTTTAAGAGCAGACATTTGTACTGCAACGGACATAAATACCGGCTTCATTAGATAGGGCGGAATGAAGAACCGGTGTTGGGCAGGCACTAGCTATATATCATCATCGATTGTCCCACCATCCTGGGTGTCTATAACTTTTGAGTTTGGGTAGTACTACTGTATGTAGGTAGGCATATAGTGCACGCCTTCTTACTCAGTCGTAGCTAGCTATAGGCGTATCGCTCTGTATGGAGTTGGAAGTTTAAGGTTCATGTGGGAACCATCGGAGTAGCAGAATTTGCCCTCCCTGGGATATCTACTTAGCTTAAGTAGGTAGCTTACCGGGGGTCGGCTTTTCAACCAGGTAAAGAACTAAATTTCAAGGAGTATGTTCCCACTTACACTTGCTACTTCGTACTAATAACATCTTATTGACTCTATATTTCCCTATGATAATACCCAGATCCAGCCTTACCTGCATTATATGTCTAGGGCTCTGGGCTGAAAAGTTTCCCATTAGATATCTGCGTTTGCCAAAGTCTGGCGTGCCGTGCCAATCACTTTTAGTACTTAAGGTTTTCTTCGAGTGCTAAGACTTCTACGGCGACTACGTTACAATATCCTCGTCGGGTTACTAAGCTTTGAGCAAGACTTCACTTGAAATTTGCCGATCCTTAATATAAATTTCCTGGTAATTGGACTCGTCCACTTCAACGAGTCCAATTGATGGGTACCCACGCATTGGCACTCGAGCACATGCGGGGTTGTTCAAATCCGCCGAACAATAGTCACACATCCATATCAGTGGTCCACCCACCACTGCAGCTACTTGGAATTCATCAAAGAGCGACGAATTACCACTTAAAGTGGATCAGCAGGTAGTAAAGGCTCGTCCCTCAGTTGATATCATAACCATGTGTTATTTATTTTTCGATGGCCTTTCCACTCGGCACCAAGTTTATTTCGGTCTCGGCATTTATAGCACCGAATCATAATCGAGCCTTCCATACCATGATCCGTTCAAGTGGTAGAACAAGACGGGAGAATCTGTGAGCCAGAAGCCACTCTCGTCATTCTCAGTGCCAAATTTACATACTCATCTCTATCTTAATAAACTACCTGGTCTTGAGGGCTCTCGGAAACGGTTCAAATCCTCTATACGTCAGCCGATCATTAACTGCTCCACACGGTACATTGCCTTATCATTCGAGACAACTACCAATTCCCACAATGGGGCCTGTGGCTCCTACTATGGCACCTGGGTGTGCAAGGGCCTGACAAGAATGGTAGTATGTGTAACATAAACGGCACATCATGTGATCTTCACTTCTAGCGGCTCTTAGCGGGATGAGGCCAAGACAGCACCAGCGATGGGAGCGGGAGTAGAGCTTCTGATATGCTCCGTACAATTCGTATGGTGTATGTACCGGTTATCGTATGCTGCGGTCCCGTTCCCAGCGCTATTTCGCTATCGGAATCGGAGGAGAAGATCGGGCCCACACTATTAGTACCATATAGAAGTATCACGCAATACCTATTGCAGGTTGTCATGTATAACTGGATATGCAATCATGGGCTCGAATACCAGAAAGATACGAAGCGATAATACATCTGATATGGAACGGTCGAGAACAATTCAATATATGAAACTATACCGTATGGGACCGTATTAATTGGCAGGTATCATAAAAACCAAGCCGGCCAGGTCTTAATAAGGGGTCTCGGTTGGCCGCCAAGGGGCCGGGTGACTGCACTCCGCAGAGAGGCTTGTGGAGGGCCGGGAGCTCACGCGACCACTAAGCGGCTAGCGGACCCCGCAGTCCACTAGCAATAAACCACTCCCGATCTCCATTGTCCGAGATCCGACTACGTCAAAAGGACGATCCTTTGCGAGATCACCCTAAACAACCTGTTAAGCCCTAATCCACCGGCTTAGCCCACTATCATGAGCAACTTCCTCGGGGTTACTGTAGCCACCTTACCTTCTAACGCCCACACCGCTACATGGCAACTGCGTGGGGTCCTGCAGAAATCAAGGAGGAGGATATTATATCGACTCTTGTCCTGAATCACGACATCAATGCGACCCCATCTCCAACCGCATCCCACACAGAGCTTCACTAAACATGCGCGTGGACATGTACCAAGAAAAGCTCGGGAGAGCTTTGTTGCTGACAGGCTCGTACATGTCTCAGAGAGTCCTCCCTGGGTTAGTATTTAAGCCACCTCCCCGTCCTCGATCTCGCCTATGAAACCTGTCGCTCGAGGTATGTCTACTCCTGAGTTTCTCGAAGCCTGAGTAGAGCCTTGATCAAACGCCACCATGGTTACCAATCCTTCACATTTGGGTCTCGCCCTCCTTGGGTTGGCGTCACAGGGACTGACAGCATATGTTCCTAGATCATATGATGTTTCTGTTTCAATAGAAGTACCCACAGAGACACCAGCAGATGCTTCTCCCGAGATAGACCCCGACTTCCCGGGGTTCGCATTCGAAGAAGCCTCGTTCGTGCGATATGCTGAAGACGACGATGGCAAACCCAACGCTTTCTCTATAAACCTCATCAAGGAGGTCACGTCGAGGACAGGTGGAAAACCGATCATCCGGCTTGGTGGCACTTCTCCAGATTACGGACGATATTACCCAGGCCAAAAGGAACCTGCGGTAAGAATTTCCCCGAATACCTCTTCCCCTTTTCCTTCTGTTATGTGAGCGCGAGTCTCCAATCCGGAGTCGTCTCGTAGTCCCAAATCCCGTGTACATCCCCGCTGCCCTCTTGTTCGCTAGATGTCTCTAACTTCGGATAGCTCCCTGTGGCTGAACAAGATAATTACCAAAACATCGGCTTTACGACGATTGGTCCGAGGTACTGGGATTTAGCCCACAACTTTGCAGACGCAACTTACATGGTCCAAGTACCGTTGGCGACGACCAACGTTAGCGAACCTGTTGCATGGGCTCGAGCTGCTGTCGACCGTATCGGGCTTGCTAAGATCCATTCCATTCAGCCCGGGAACGAGCCTGACTGGTATCGTGATGATTTCAGGGGCGTGGATGGAGTCTTCCTCGGCCCACCAAAGTACCAGGGGACACTGTCAAATGAAACTTACGTGGGCAACTATACCAAATATGTTGACGAAATAATCAAGAATGTGGACGTCCCTGAAAAGAGATTCTTCACGGCTTTTGACGTCGCGTCACATGTAGAGAACCATGCAGTCTCAGCTTGGATTCTTGACCTGGACACCTGCTTCGGTCTGGGAATTGACAAGAGGGGCGCCCTCAAGGAAGTCTCACACCACTACTACCAGAACCAAGCCGGAACTGCAGATGACCTCGAGGCGGGCCTGATGACCCTGAGCCTGACCCATTCCAACATGGATGCGATGCGCGTCCGGATAAACTGGCTCAGGGAGAACCGGCCCGACCTCCCCTTCATTATCAACGAGGTTGGGAACTCGCTGATGGTCACCAACTCCTACGAGTACCAGAACCGGCTCGGGAGTGCCCTCTGGCAAGTCGACTTCTACCTGTACAGCATGGCCATGGGCGTCGCGCGCATCAACTACCAGCAGATCATGCACGCGGGCTATAGCCTCTGGCTGCCCGTCGCGAGCGCCGGCCACCCGGCGCAGGTGTTCCCCAACTTCTATTCGCAGCCGTTTGTGGCAGACTTCATCGGTTCCTCGGGCGAGACCCGCGTCGCCAAGCTCGACATCACAGACGGTGGCGCCTCGCAGCCGAACCTCGCCGCCTATGCGGCCTTCGAGGGCGGCGCGCCACGGAGGATCGCCGTCGCCAACCTCGCCTACTGGAACCGGACGTCCTCTGACACCGAGCGGTCCGTCGTCCGCGTCCAGCTCGCGGTCCCCGAGGGCCTCGACGCAGTTACCGTCTACCGCCTCGCCAGCCCTGACGGCGCTGGCGCTGACGCTACCACCATCACCTACGGCGGCAGCCAGTGGTCGTACGAGAGCCTGGGCCGGGAAGTCAAGGGCGTGAGGAATGATACGGAGGACGTCAGTGTCAGGGACGGTGTTGCGACCGTCGCGGTGCCCGCTAGCGAAGCAGTGTTGGTTTGGCTGTAGTCAGTTGACTGGTCGGGATTAGGGTGACAGGCGTGTCTTCTACTACATAAATCCGAATAAATACAAAGCTATGGAACTAAGGGTGTCCCTCCAAGAGCACTGGCAAAAATAGACGTGCTATCAAGGGGAATTGAGGATGCCTACTCCGCAAATATATGGACGTACTTGAAGTCGGCGACCCACCCCCTAGCGGTGCATATGGTTAATCATAAGAGACAGACCACTCATTCTGATCGCCTAGAGGCCCTCAGAGCTTCCCTCTCGACACAAGCTACTTTCAGCTAGTCGTACTCCTTCGCAAGGACAATCCCGAAGATTGTTACAGGCGCGATTACTCGAAGTACTGACGAAACGTCCCTGTGTGCTTCCCCGAGGAAGGCACGGGATGCCGTGGACCAGGAGTATGGGCGGAGCCGACGATCTCGTTCAAAAGGAATTGTCAAGCTCTCTTGGAGTATTCAAGAAACCATTGAGAAAAAAAGTTATCAATTCTGGGGTCGACCCGATCAGAAAAACCCGGTTCTCACTGATATAGCTACCAGGTAGCAGATCTCGGTCCGTTCACTCATTCACGTATTAACTGCTATTCCGAGAAATCATAGTTTCATGACTAATACCTCCTTGTGGATTTTGTTTAGTAAGGTTTCTCCTACAGGCTGGCGGGTTCGCGGCCGAACCGATGCCCCGGATTATATGAAGCCGGTCTGGCCCCGGATATTACGTTTTATAGCATACTCGTCGAGTGCCGGGTTGCATGGGAACGGAGCCGTACAATACGCCAATCCATCTTCCTCCCGGCATCCCCCCCACTCCCTGCCGCTCTACTCTCATATGCTCACTGGTGGCCCCTGCTTGACGCCCTTTCTCAGGCTTCATACTTTTGAGGTAGACTCCATAATACTACAAATATCGACGATTCTGCCATCAACTTGATGCCATCTTCCATGGCAATAGGAATAGCTGAGAAAGCTACATGCATTCAGGAACCTATGTTGAGCTGGGTCGAATGGTAATGTATATCGGATCCTGATATGGATGGACAAAACTGTCTTGACCGACATTCGTTGACCTTACTTGCTACCAGAAGATACCTACATCTATCCCCCAAACACGAGCAGTCGGCCCACAAATGCATGGCAACAGAGCACTCAAGAAAATATACGCAGTATGTTGCGATTCATTCGTTAGGCGAGGTTAGATCCCTCCCATGTACCGTTATACACCTCTAGGCCGTGGGGTCTCCACATAGTAGTTTTAGACGCCGTCGGCCAAGGTCACGTACCGAACCGATGAGTGACCCTGGAATTTGCCGGGCTTTGTTCTGTTTCGTCAGGTTCAGGGTCCGAAGCTTAAATTACGTCATCCCGTATGACGTATGCAATATCGTATTTATTGTTGGGATGACCGGTCATTCCGTGATTCGGTTTGGCTCTCAACTGAGGGAGTTAAAGACAATGAAGAGTGTTCTGTGCATCAAAAATCGAACCCGAAAAGCCCAACACGTCTCTGTTGAAAAAAGGCATCAATTTGTTAAGTGGAGCCTTGCTCCCGTCCATGCAAGTTTCCCAAGATGCAAGCCCTCAGATCAGATATATTCCCGGCCAAAAAAGGTTGGCGGGGGGACACAGATATGTGGTCCCGAAAGATTGATGCGTGGGATAAGTGGAGAGAATCATAGAACGCCCCTCACTGGGTTCTTGGTTTCCGAGCCTCGATCCCAGTTTATAAAGATGGGGCAAATTGGACGGTTCTAGCCCCTGGCTTGGGGCTCCTGGCTGAAAGGAGCTTCTTCTCGAGTGTCAACCAAAAAGTGACCGTAATATGACGGGGGTTGAAGATCTTCTACAGTAGCATCACAGGGCCGGGACAGAGCAGCCCAATCAATCATCTGGAAATATGCAAGGCAAAAGCAGGCAAGATGTCGCAACGGGGATGGAGAGTGCCAATAGCGTCTCTCTCTGCGGCCAAATGATGCACTTGTAATTAAGATCAACAATAGCCTCTCCTGCTATAGGGCCGAGTATTTAGCGAAGAAAGGAGCATGGTGTAATGGGGGAAGCCGACTCGCATACGGGCAGATCATGGACCGACTGATGAGCTCCCTCGCGCTCGTTAGGTAGATGGAAAGATAGGGTGTGAGTCGCATCAACATTGCCCATGACATCTCAGATGACATCAGCAAGGACAATTATGATTCCGTTCCCTCGGCACAGTCCATCTATCCAGCCAATCACCGCTGGGTAGCGCCTGGGGAGTGTTGGAAGCGATTCCGTCCATGAAGTGCGAATTCGTAAACGCGACGTTGGGGTACTGGAAGATTATATAGAAAGAGGGCAGAGATAACAAACTTAAGATGAAGACAAACACGGCTGACGAGGAGGATCAAGCTTGTGTGAATCTCAACATTAAACCTCCCTATACATACTCCGGTACACATATCCCCGAGTGTTAGTAATTCGGATCTGAACGCACCTTGGCAACTTTTATTCAAGCTAAGGTTTAGTGGGATGTCTTTTCGGAGGAGTCCAATTCCTTTCAGTTTTGAGCTAAAGTTGTCATTCTTAAGAGCTTTCGACGAATAAGATGGCAGAGATGAGTGTTGGCTCTATTTAGTCCCGAGTCACTACAGCTGGTCGGGCTTTCACTCAGCCGCCACCACCAGGGACGCCTACAAGCCAAAGCACACCTGGCCCGTTAGTAGGCACATGCAAAGTGGGTTATGACGCCACTCCCAACGTCATAACCGACCATCGCGGGAGGCCCAATCTCCCGCGATCTTCCTAGTTACTGTACATACGTAAGTACTGATAGTGTAAGGCATCGCTTAATTACCTACATGTATGTGTGTGTGCTTCGAGCGAGGCCAGGCCAGACTTTAACCATTCGGATCATTTACTCATGACGGCATGGGCAACACATCGAAAAGGATGTCAAGGGTACAAATACACCGTAGTCACCGGGCTATCCTGAGCAACACCGGCCACAGATCCTAGACTCCCATTCATACTCATCAGGAACGCAAGAAGAAGAGATAGATACGGATAAGCGCTGTGCAGCAACATGCATATGCCCCCTAAAGTATCCATGTAGATTATCCATGTAGATGAGAGACCAGAACTTCATGTGAATTGCGGAACCTCAACCTGTTTGATATAATGTTATACCGTACAACATCAGATATGTACCTGCCTGTGATGACTCGAAGAGGCGCCAGGCACGCAGGCACGGTAGGTACACTCACTCGCGCACATCCATCATGCAACGGCAAGCTCCCGAGTCGCTAGACTGGTTCAGCAGCATAGCCGGGGCGGTTCGTCGCTAGAGAGAACATCGTCATTTGTTCCGAGCAGAGCGGGCTCAATAAGACAAGATGGGCAAGACCGACTACGGAGTTTGTAATAGCCTACATTCTTCTGCCGTTTCCACCTGATGATCATCATGTTAAGCTTGGCTTTAGATCTAATTGCCCAATGCCTGTTCCACCCCAGATTGCACTTATTTACAGTCGAGCGGTAGAGTGCGCCCGCACCCGCACGCATATACATGCAGCGAGCGTTCTCTGATTGAGGATCGTGATATACCTTGCTATGAGCCGCAACCGGGATCGGCTGTATATGCAAATTAACGTAGGTATGCAGTAACGTAAGTAGCATAGGAGATTGGACCAGTTACTGGGAATACAGCATGCTTCCTCCTCATTACTCCTTGGCTCTTCGTGGACATCATCTTCATGCTTGTACTGAGGGAGGTCTCCCAAACTGTCCCATACGTCATCCTATTCGTCGCTTTGTCTAGTCCAAATCCTGATTCAGAAACAGATGTCAGCCCGGTCTTCCCTATATTCAAGGCCACTGGATAGGCATGCCCTGCTGCTTTGTCTTTTTTCAAGCTCTCATTATTGCCGTCACGACGCTTACTCTTCATCAATCCATTCATTCCCCCCATTAAGCCATCTATTTACCGGTATTATTTCACATATCGACTCACCCGTTTTCTAGCCTGTGAAAGAGGGTGGTGGGCTGTCCTTTGTAATAGTGTACCTACCTGAAGGTATGTATGTATATGCACAATAGATGTCTAATCTAGCTAGCGTATACCCAATTGAGTCTCTGTCTGAGGTAAACTACATCATACTGGGGGCTAACTCGGTTGCAAGGGCACTAAAGTTGATAAAACCACTGCCTAACCGACCTAGAATCATAGCGTCATGCGAACATTAGCTAACTAAAAGTCACAAGAGGCTAGAAAGAACTTTCGTCACCACACGGCTCGAGTCTTGTATATGCCTGATCCTCGCAACGGCCCTGAATCTACGTAAACTAAAGCCGGCCACATATTCTATCCTCTCCAAAATCCCTTAACCCGCCGGCCTGCCCTTGCTTCTGCTTCCCCCAGATCCTGCAACGACTTTCTCACGCATCGGCCATCTCCAGCAGCAACAGCCTCTCTCTTCAAGCAAACCCTTTGTTTGATTCATACAGAGCAGTTGCACTCCACGGTTAATCAAATCGCGTCGCTTTGCAGAATAAGATCGGCTCCATATTTTTCTATCGTCCTCACCTGGATTGCACAAGCCTTTCCCTCATCTCTAGACAGCAAACGCGGAAAGCTGTACCTAGCCGAAGCACACAGCATTCTTTATCAAAGCGGGCGCCACCGCCTCAGCCTGGTTCTTCTCTGATAAGCGGGAGGGAAAAACCATCGACATCATACTCTCTCCCAAGGTGTTGGTGTCCTACGTACCTACTACCTACTACCGAAAGTACAGATTACTTCAAAGAAGCCTCCTTCAAACCTAAGCCGGCGCTATTTACATACCCAGCAGTAGCCCCCCAAAACTCTTTTCCTCCTTAATTCCGCTGAATTTTCGGCCTGTAAAAGGACATACATACATATCTGCACTTCACAAACTCTGAACGGGACCTGCTGTTATAGCGCATTGCTTTAACTGTTTACGACTCTGCTGGTGGGAGGACGGCCAGAGACACGCACTCTTTCCCTGGATGACGTCTGTCCGGAAAATGTCGACAATACAGCAGTTAAAGAATTTCATTCGACATGGTAAGTGGCATGACCGTTCTCCCCATGACAATTTTTTGGTTGATTGAATCTCACATTCTCATCTCACCTTTTACAACCATCCGTCAATCGATTTCTGCACCCCCCTCCCCCTCCAAACTGACCATTTCACATCCTGCTTGTGATCAATCCGTACATCCCCCTACCCACTATCTACCCACTACCATCCTTCAAACTCTAGAGACCCATGCCCGCTGACATCATATACTCCAAATAGGCAAGCAGGCCAAGGTCACCAACAACTACGACGACAACTCTTCAAGGAAGCATGATAATTCTCCTCCGCAGCCAACTGCGCAACATCAACAGAAAGTTATGGGTCATCCTTCGGAGCCCCCAGACGCCGTAGCTGGCAATAGGCAACAGCAAGCCATACCGGAAGCCTACTCTGTCCAGCCTGGAAATGCCCAGAATCGTGTCGCACAAGCCGATGGCGTCGCTGCGCATCATGCCGAGGCAAACCAGAGTTTAGGGTCCGCTCAGTCGAAACCGAAGAAGGCTGAAGAGCTTGCCAAGCTCGTGGCTGAAGAGAACGAGAGCAGGAGTAAATTTCCCAAGTATCCCGGCCTTGAAAGATGGGAACTCATCGAGAAGATGGGTGACGGCGCGTTCAGCAATGTCTACCGAGCGAGGGATCTTACCGGCGGCGCAGGAGAGGTTGCCATCAAAGTCGTCCGCAAATACGAAATGAACAATATGCAGGTGAGTTCCGCTGGCGGTCGAGTTCCATGTCACCGACCGTAATAATTTTCCTTCTCTGGACTTGTTTTCAGCGCCCAGTATTTCGTCTCTTTACCAACTCTGGGGTCCTACAATAGGGTGACAAGCATTTACATCCGGACTTCAAGAAGGCCCCTAAGGCTGTAGAGGTGCGAGAAATTTCTTTTCCTTTCGTCAGAAATTTTCACTGGTGCATCGTTCCACTACTCGCTACCTCATTCTCACTCTCTTGACTCGTGTCACTATTCTCTCGTGCCGTGCTTCGTACCGTGGGAGTGGGATGAATCCCGCTCCAATTTGTGAAATGCTGTAGGCTAACAACGACAACAGCGAGCGAACATTCTTAAGGAGGTGCAGATTATGCGCCAAATCGATCACCCGAATATCATTAAGCTCGTTGATTTCTCCGAGTCGAAACAATATTACTACATCATCCTCGAGCTAGCACCCGGAGGGGAGCTATTCCACCAGATCGTTCGCCTTACGTATTTCAGCGAAGACCTTTCCAGACATGTCATTGTGCAGGTTGCAAAGGCATTACAGTATCTCCACGAAGAAAAGGGCGTAGTGCACCGGTAGGTCTGCAATTTCCCTAGCGTCTACTTCGCAGGAGGCTCCTGTCTCTCGGTGGACAAGGACGCCACATTGATATGTGTGGCAATGACGTCACGTGAGTCCGGTCGTCGCTGTATACGTACTGATGATTCGATCAATAGCGATATTAAACCGGAAAATATTCTGTTCTGCCCGATACCCTTCATACCCTCAAAGCATCCCAAGCCGAAGCAGCCTGGTGATGAGGATAAGGTCGATGAGGGAGAATTTGTTCCGGGAGTCGGTGCTGGAGGCATCGGCCAGATTAAGATCGCGGATTTCGGTCTGTCCAAGGTCGTCTGGGAGAACTCGACAATGACACCATGTGGCACTGTCGGATACACGGCACCGGAAATTGTCAAGGATGAACGGTACTCGAAGTCGGTCGACATGTGGGCCCTGGGCTGCGTGTTGTATACGCTACTGTGTGGCTTCCCTCCGTTCTACGACGAGAGCATCGAGGTACTCACTGAGAAGGTTGCTAAGGGTCAATTCACCTTCCTTTCACCATGGTGGGATGATATCTCCAAATCTGCTCAAGACCTAATCAGCCACCTGCTCACCGTCGACCCTGAAAAACGCTATACCATCAATGAGTTCCTGGCTCACCCTTGGATCCGAGCTTCCGGTCCGACACCTCGTGAGGAGAAGAAACAGCAACCCGAAACTCTGCGACCCTTCGACGTGTCGAAGTACGTCGACGGTGGACGGCAAATGGACTTCCGATCTCCCGGCGCTGTCAACCTGCGTGAGATCTTCGACGTGGGCTACTCCGTACACCGGCAAGAGGAAGAGGCTAAGCGTCGGAGACAAATTGGTGCAAAAGGAGCAACACCAGCGCGTCTTACCAACCTCGATGAAGGCTCGGATGAAGGAGAGCAGGAGGCAAACTATTCACATAAATCTGCAGCTCAGCAACTTGAACAGACCATGCGGAAGACGCACCTGAGTAAGGAGCAGGATCGCGGTCGAGGGCGTGAGCGGCAAGGAGAGAAGGGCTACGGCCAACATAGTGCCGCGGTGACCCAAGCTGCGAGGCAGCAGGTTTGGGACCGCCATAAGCAAAAGGGCGCTTTCGAGCTCAACTTGGATGGTGCTACATTACTGGGACGCCGAGCTAACAAGCCTCAACCCACCGCCAGGGTCGCGGGTGCGTTTTAAGTAATGCTGATGAGAGCTGCATACCATTCTACCGCCTAGTGTGCAACAAATCAAGTGGTTACGGAGACCATAGAGGAAACGTGATGGACATACCCTCGAGTCTTTTACGGCGCCAGCGCTTGCATGGAATACTTTGAGGAGACATTTGATGAGGCTATGGACAGGTTTGAATGAGGGATATGGGGTGTTCTGTACGTTTTATGCACCGTTGTGGCAGACACTGAGCATACATGGGCCCGGCGTTTCTTGGAATTTACAGACTTGTAAGCTTTTCAATTGACAATTTCGCTCGAGTCAAGCCACTCGACCGATTCTGCATTCCTCTACATCGATTCCGTCTTTATTTACGTGCAATCCCTCGGGCCTTCACCACCTTGCCTGTACCTCTTGTCGCCCATACTACCGGGATGTGTGTGAAATAATATTGATCTCCTGAAGCAAATTTCAGGGACATGTACCTTGATGTATATCACTATTAGCGACGTACCTTCTGACATGCTCCCCAGGGCTGGCTACGGAGCTCCTTGTCTCCAAAAATATCCCCCCTACCCCTTCAAAAAAGAGTCAAGACTCCTTCCCGTCTTTCATCTCTCCAGGACCGGTCCATCGAATGCGGTTTACAATGGCTACGATGCAGACTGCCCCGCGTAATCAATCTTTCGCTTTACGCGTTGTAGCGGTCTATGTTCGCTTCAAAGGGGAGAGCATGAAGCATAAGAACAAAACATGCTCCGACACTTTTGTTGTTGACTTGATTCTAGATAGGGATAGGATGGAACCAAGAGGCCGGCAACTCAACTGCTAACACACAGGGCCCCCCCCCCCAGGGCAGACGGAGGCGGCGGCAGCTGCGCCGAACCCCGAGCCTCGCGGCACCACACATCCGCGTCGACGTATCCTGCCAGCCAGACGTCATCCGCGCCACGCCGACCGCCGCCGCGTCTCACATGGATCAGCAGCAGGTCGACGACAACGGCGGTGGCGGTGATGACGGCCACGAAGGCGAGACGACAACAACAGGGCCGGTGATGCCCCGAAACCTGTTACGCCTGTCAGCAGCCAGGTGTCCCGGCCGTCCGTCCCCCGCCGCGCCCAACTGCGCCGTCTTCGGGTTGGGAGGTCGACGATGTGCATGACCTACCTGCCCGTCTGGGCATTCCTGCCTTGGTGGCGCGGACCTGGGTGGAAGGGCGGCGATGGGAGACACGGTGGGAAAAGTAAGCATAGGGATCCCGTTGCGCTGGGCAGACACGGCGGCGATGGCGGCGATGGCGGCGATGGATACACCGTCCGCATCCGCGTCCCCGCTCCAGTCACCACCACCTGTGGGTCGTCGAGTCACCTGTTACCTAGTCTCCGCGGAGCCGGTCGTAACGCCGCGCGCTGCCGAGGCCGCTGTTGAAAGGTAGAGCCGCGTCCCGGCGGTCGTTTTGTGGCTCATAGTTCAGCGGCGCCGGCTTATTACGCCGACGTAAGCGCCTGTCGTGCCTCATAACGCTGCACCCGGTTGTAAGGGAGGTGGCGGCGGTGACGGAGGGGACGGAGGGGATGATAAGCCGGGTGCGCCGGCAGGTGATGGCATCGACGACGATTATGGGCTTGACGGTGGTAAGGGCAGTCCCGGTGGACCTGACTGTCTGTAAGGGACGGGATGGAGGAAGCGGCGGCGGCGGCGGATCAGGAGCACCTGGCGGCGCTGGAGGCAACGGCAGCGGCATCATCAGGACCCCACAGCTCCTGCAGCTGCCGACGCAGCTGCACCCTAATCCACCAATCATCCCCGCCCCCTTGCTGACTTACCACGCCGAGCCATCCCCAGCGATACCGGACGTCCCTCCCACAGAGCTCATGCCAAATAACTCCTATCCCCGGCCACGACGTGGTGCCGCAGCTGGCGCCGCGCACAACCTGGCGCTGGACGCCGACAGCTGCTGCTTCTGGACGGGTCCACAGCATCAACTCCTGTACGTCGACGACCGCGCGGAGTAGGGCGCGGGACGTGTGGTGTGTTGTATGTGTAAGATGGTAGAGACGGCTTGGTCGTCATGTTGGGTAGGTGTGATATGCTTCAGGGGGGTACCGTAGAAGTTGTAATGGTTCACATAATCCTAGCTATATAGCTAGGTGCCGGAAGGGGTGAAGCTTGCGGTGTGGTTTCTTCGGGTATTGGGCGGCACAGCGACTTCTTCACGGTGTCGGTTGGGCAAGGTATTGTACTTGTTGGGTCAACGGCTCGAGCTTCCGCGGATCTTTAGACCTTGAAGCGATGTAGTCGAATACCAGTACGAAGGTGCTGGGAGAGCATAAGAAGCTATGGTTTCAACAACCGGTGCTCAGGCGACAGCAACCATGCAGACTAGGATAGCTATAGCTAAGCCGCCGGGATTTATACAGAAGACAGCTACTTAGATGGTATCAGATGGTATCCTTTGTTCAAACGGAGGAGATCACCGCGAACATCGCTGAATAGCCTATTTGCCCAAAAATATTAGAATTTTGGGCTCATACAAGGCGGGATTCCTAGAGTAGGAAGGCGCTTAAGGGCTAAAGAGGTTCCCAGATGATAAAGGGGCAACTGCTGGCTTATATAAAAGAACTCGCACTCTGCAATCTTGCATAATGCTCTTGACGCTATACTCTCGTTTCAATAACCCTTTGCGAGACGTCTTTCCCATGCTTCCAACTAAAACTTGCTCTCGGTGGAAGTCTTGTCACTACCACCTGGCCGTCAAGAAATCCTACTCCGCGAGGATCCCACCCATCCTTGGGTCCGTAATGACTTATCTGCTGCAACTTGTCTATTACTCGAAACTACAGATCAGACTTTTCTTCGTCGCAGTGTTGCAAGAGCAAGGCGTTGCCGACTAACTGCATGCCTAGGTCAATTTATCTGGGCATGGCTCGCCAAGCCGACAATACTTGCTATGATTTTCGGGATGACCTATCAGCCCGTATTAGTTCTCGTTCGTTAGCTGGGAGAGGCCGTTGTCCCACTGTATGACGCCGATCTGCTGGCTCCAGACCCGAGCGCAGCCCACCAGCCCTTACTTAGCTGGAAACCGTTCTTGGGCTTAAGTACTGCACAAGACTTTGCAAGGTGTCATATCAAATCATGGACAGGAAAGAGAGTCATCAAACCCTGGCCAGACGTGACGCTCTGATTATCAGCATTAGAGGGTGTTCAGGCAAGTATCTACAGGCACACTTAATATAGGTACGTAGTGGTACCGTAAACCCAGCCTGATGATTGCCCCCCAACGGGGCGTACCCGGATCCGAGGTAGATAAAGGTTGGTGAACTCTGCTCTATTATGAACCTTCAGATCTTCGCAAATGCACCGTGATTTTCAACATCTATCTTCGGATGTCACAGCTGAGTGTTAGACATCAAAAATCATTGGCCAGATCGTGAACCTATGCATACCTCTAGCAAGGTTTATGCCCCTA
Source organism: Monosporascus sp. CRB-8-3 (assembly GCA_004155055.1). Taxonomy (NCBI): domain Eukaryota; kingdom Fungi; phylum Ascomycota; class Sordariomycetes; order Xylariales; genus Monosporascus; species Monosporascus sp. CRB-8-3. Next base: position 154,334 of record QJNZ01000075.1, read on the forward strand.
CAGCTAATGAACACGCTGCAAGCCACCACACCATATACCAGCCAGTCATAGGGAGCCGTATTGGGCGCGGATGAGACGACGGAGCTCGCCTTATAGCCTCGCAGGATTGACGTCCATATGCATGAGGTCCCGGTAGAATTCAGATGGCAAGCTGAGAAGTCTTAAGTTCTCTTCCATCCTGAAAAGTTTCGTACGACGTGATACAAGTACGCATATTCCGCAGGAACGGGCGGGGCATCATTGTGACCTCTGCCCTCGGAGTTTCCAGAAGCTGTTGAGTTTCCGGACCCTTGGTCTAACGTAGGACCGTTCCTTGGATAAGGTTCTGACCCACCCCCCATGCGTTCTTTAGTTGTGCGCGCACGTGCTGGTGAGGAGGAGTCCCATGAACCATCAAGATGCAGGGGCTGAGCCACAAACGCGTATCTCTTCCCGTTTTGAGCTCACCCTCGGAGGGGGAAGTGTTGGATCAGCATGCGATACAACCCAATCGAAACGCACCCGTGGGCGGCATCCTGTGCGGGGACGCGTACGCCCATAACCATCACCATAAGGGCGGCTTGAGCACGATGGCCGTTGACGATTTTCCCCAGACGACCTCCTAACTAGGTGGGGCGGGGTGGGGTATCAATTGAGAGATGCCGTTGTACTATGCCAAGACCCCGATAGGCAAGACGTGTACCAGAACTTTCACCATCCTCTACGGGAATCGCTTGCATCCAAGACGAGCACCCCAGATATGTACCGGGTCTTGGCCAATGCAGGACCTACATTGTCACGTCGGCCTCGCCGTGTTACCAGGTAACAAGGTGAGACGACACTCTCGACGCGCAGGTACTCGGGCCAGGGTCGAGTGACTTCCAATGGCCCCTGCCGTCGCAGTCGACCCATCGGTCTTCCAGACAATCACAGCTGCAGCCGCAACCTTGTATCGTCATGCTGCAACGTGATCCATCATGCAGCAACGTGGCCTACCACGCCTGTTTTAGGAATCCTGAGCGAACACCAAGCGAACCTTCGCCGAGCAATAAGCTTTCATTCTGGGGCGGAATGCGAGTGAGCCAATGAGCGAAACCTACCCAAACGATGCGGAACCCCGCGTAAGGATTGTGGCATCCACTCATCCAGGGGAAATACCCTGCATATATGCGTGAATAAACTGCCCAGACTCCTATCGCGAAGGGTAAATTCAAGTGCGACAGATGTACTATCGAGCATCAACAGCAGTGTCCAGAGGTTGAACGAAGCAAGAGGACCAACGATGCTTGCTTGACTATACCCGCCCTCTCTAATCCCCCTTGGAAGTTGGGGGGGGGGGGGGGGGGGGGGGGGGGGGGGCGGTGCATGGGAGGGTGCCGAATCCTTCATACGCCATTATGAATCTGTCCAGAGACTTTTTCGTACAACGGGTGATGGAATTCATAGGAAGCAAAGCGTTGTTTCTATATCCCATATGCTAAGCTCTACGACAGGATTTGCTTGCCGGAGAGCATGTGCGGCTTGAAACCATGTATGTCCCCTTCGGTTGCGAATCGTATTCTCCCATAGCACCACGCGAAGGTAATGATTATACTACCAATGCTAGTCATGGTCTGTAAGAAGTGTTTGAATTTCGAAAATATCGTCTTGGTATGCGCCTTGCCAGTTTAGATTCTAGCTGAGATGGCTGGCGTGAACTATCCGCTCTGCTCTAGCTTGTGACGGATGTACTACCTGCTGTATTTACAAGGCAGCTCAAGCCACTTTGGCTAACTCCGCGATAAGAAGGATGCGGAAAGCCGTCTTGGTAGTCTTCCGAGTTTGCGGCCGCTTCTGATAGCCCTTGATTGCGAATTAGGGAAGTACTGCCGGTTCAGATCACGCACTGAGTCATTACATAATTGAATACGTGCTTAAAATATTGAGAGCCATGGGCCAGATAATTAGATATCAGTAGTTCAATCGTAGATGAAATCCTGTAAACAGCACACCCCCCTCCCACACCCCCCCTTTTTTTTCGCCGCAGGCCGACCATGAGCAGGGGACAGCCAGGTAGGTACGGGCTTCATTCACTATTCGATGAAGTTAATCTCGTGCCCCTATGTTCCTAGCTGGTAGAGGGGAAGCAGGACATATACCACCCACGCCAGCGGGGCTCGACCAAGTCCCGAGTGAAGAGAGTTAAGAATAGCCCCGAGACGGAATCGACCAAGACCACGTCGGGCCTTGCTCGTTCTGGCCCGGGTCTGCCGGGAAAATGTCCCGTAACTCTTGTTGCATATATGCCGCGAACCAAGCGCTTCTCCCTAATAAACATATGGCGCTGCCCATATGGGTGTAGGTTCATGTATTGGCGCCTACGAAGGAACCAGGGGCCCTATAATGCATTGTAGAAGGACACAGGGCGGGTTGAATACGCCGCTTCGAACAATACTTAGATTAGAGCACTACGCAGACCTCAGGCGAGCTTAGATGCTTATTCTGGTGCTCCCGGCGGATAGGAGCGGGTCCCGGGCAGTCCTATCCTGGGAAATGTATATCCCGATATGGAGCGGAGCTGATGTATGCGATTAAGAAGAACAAAGGTAAGTATTTCTTGAGTCCATCTACGATAGATTCATATGTATGCATGCGTCTTAGGAGCTTAATATCTGCATCGGTAGCCATTGTGGTCCTTGGGAGCTGAGCCCTTTTTGAGAACAAGTCCCTATAATAGAATCCCGGGGCGCGGCCGAACAATAGCATAAGAAAGACAGCGATGACCGTAGTTTATTGAGCTGCTAATTGGTGCTCATATCTACCTGTAAACTCAAGCGAATCCTCGGGCCCGAATCAACGCGAGTCCTTGCCTAATGCTGCTCTCAATACTCCTGTAGAGCCGGCCGCGGAGATACGACCAAAGTAAGAACCAACTTGCTGCATGGGTGACCACCGCCAACAATATCTGGTCTGAATAGGCAACTCCTGTATATGCTAGCCGGAAATTCGGGGAAAACATCATCGTCGGTTGCCTAAAGGGATGCAAACGAAAATATCAAAGTTTATGTCGAGAAGAAGCAATCAAAAACCTGTATCTGAGGATTGCCCTAATATTCCACTGGTTAGTGCTCGTGGGCGGAACCTGTTGAACGCGAATTGTAACTCACCGTCGAAGCAAGAGGAATGGGTCTCGAGTCGGCACCCGTGACTCCTTTTCTTATTCGGACGATGCATGACTTTGCTGATGCCGCATGCATGACCCCGCCTACTGATCCTGGCCACCCTTGTCTTCACCTCCCTGGATCCTGGCGTCGCCATCCTGGGCCGGTTCATCTGCGCCATCCGCTTCAGCGACGAGGGAAGGCTTGTCTTCCTCAGGCTTGGCCTCCTCAGGCTTCGGGCCCGAGGTCGACTCGGCATTCCTCTTGGTTCGAAGCTTAGTGGGGGCGCGCTTGGCCTTCGGCTTGGGCTTCTCGCCAGCATCAACCTCGCCAGCATCGGCCTCGCCATCGCCGGCGTCGGCATCGGCGGCCTGCTTCTCGTCCTTGACCTTCTTGGCGGGAACCTTGCACTTGGGCTTCGGTTTGGCACCAGCGGGCCTTTCCTGCTTCTCCTGCTCAATGGTGGCCGCCGCCGCATCCTCCTCTGTATCGCCTTTCCGAGCCTCCTCCTTGATCGGGGCGGCAGGGGGCCGCTTCTCAGTCTTAACCCGCTTGGGGGCTCTGCCCTCGCCGTCCGCCTCCCCATCCGCGTCGTTGCTGTCTTGGACGCCGGAGGAGACAGCGGCAACGGCGGCGGAACGCTTGCGGGGCTTGGGCGCCGCCGCCTTAGTTTTCCCCTTCGGCGCGGCTTGGGTATCGGTTGGGGGCCCGTCCTGCTTCTCGGAAAAAGGGAGCTCCTCTACGTATGCGCGGCGGACATTGTGGAACCGCTTCCTATTCTTCACTCAGTCTCACATGATCCCACCAAGGTGAAAGCTGGATGGTGAAGAGAGGCTTGTTCCAAGTGGGAAGACCAAAATTTGAAAACATGATTTTGAAAGGGGAAGGTGAGGAAAAGCGAAAAGAAACATCATGATGACAGACGGCTGATTAAAATTAATAATAATAATAAAATAAAATAAAACCTACTTTGCGGCCTCTGCAGAATACTTGCCATTGAAGACGCTCTGGACCTTCTCGCCGATGTCCTTCCATCCCTGGACGGCAAGTTCCGGATTCTCATGCTGCATGACAAGGAAGAGCAGCTTGGTGGTCTCCTCGGGAGACCACTTCCCGTCGTCAGCCTTGCCGGTAGCATCCGTCTTGGCCTTACCCTTGGCAGCCTTGGCGGCTGGGGCAGGTGCCGAGGAAGTGACAGCAGTAGTCCCAGGCATTTCGTTGGCGTCCAGGTTCACAAAAGGCACTGTGGCAATTTTGAGTACGCCGTTGAGTGCTGCGAAGGGGTTGCGATCTGGTTGATTTATGTTAGCCGGGTCAGAAAATCTGGAAAAGATGCTGGTTGACACGCCCATGACAGGGAAGAGAGGGCAAAAATATTGGGGTCCGAGGTTTATCGGCAGTCGAGAATTAGTGCAATAGAATGGGAAGAATGTTCTTCCCGTTATGAGTGTGCACCTTATCTCGTCGTTTGGATCAAAAGCCTTATGTTCGCAACGTTCCACACATGGGATATGTGAGGAAGGCGCTCAAAGTGATGATGAAGGCGGGAACAAGTTGGACACAGAAAATAAGGGGCGTCGTGATGCATAACATACCTGAATGGCTTAGACCCTGAATCCCAAGTGAAAAGAAGAGTGTTTAGATATGGCAATGAGGTGAGTCAGCAGAGATGACGAAGAGATAAACATCAGAGATAAAGCTGTGGTGGTGACTATGAATGTCAATGGTGGTAATTGTTAGTGATAAATTTTGGCCCATGTACGGAGAATTGTTGATGATGAGTTAAAAGGTTTATGGGAGATCAACTGGAGGACACCTTGGGGCAATATGAACAATTAAGGCAGCAAAGAAATGGTGCTGCAAGAAGATTGTAGTAAGGCGTTTAGTCCAACGTGCACTTCTGCCTTGCAAGGGAAGTGAAAACCTCAAGTGAGCTCATGAGCAAACCATTCAGGTATCGTTAATGAGGTTGTAGCTGATTACAAAGCCGAAGATATTCTGCCACTATCCAGATTCTATCTCCAAAACAGCCATCAGGAAAACACGGGACACAATAAAGGGCAAGGGGAAATTTCAAGAATAAAATCTCAATATCAGCGTTTTACATCACGACTAGTATACCACTATTTTAAGGAGGACATATCATATGGATACCTACCGCAATGGTATAGGTATAATTGGGAAATCTTCATGCTATCCTTTACGACGTCCCTTGGATGCGTGACGAGAACAAGTCGGGAATTCATATATGGATCAACCCGTACCCCTATCGCTGACTCCGTTCCTCATTTACAGGATAACAAGTAACTTCTTGACTGCAGTTCTTCGGACTCTGCTCAGACCTATCCCGGCTTTACCACGAAATATCGTATTCCGTCCCTCTGTAGTGCCTTTCAGACGCGACTTCCATACGGCTTTGAGATCACGCCACCATTATATATCACTTGTCCTGACAGTTGTATCCATATGATTTCAAGATAACTTGTTAAACAGCCTCATAAAGCGCAAGCCCGTATAAAAGTTAAGCCTGTACCAGAACGGCTCAGCTTCGTATGCATCGCTTTTCTTGACTCCCATTTCTCTATGTAACGGTTTCTCTTATTGCTTGCAATAACGTTAACATAAAACTGAAAGTCAGTCATGCCCGCCAAATATCCATTTGGCAAGCAAATAAAAAGCATATGTATCTCGCCCTCGATGGATGGGCGTAGTGCAAAAGATGATGCCCCTAAGGACGACTGAGAGGGCCGGGCCCACCAAGAATTCGCCATGTAATAGGTAGAGACGGAAAATATAAACATACCCAATTCCAGCCTCGCCGGATACGGAGATACGCAGTAGACGTTATACTGTTGCATGTATCATGTCCCACACATGTTATCGAATTGCTTTTATTCCCGGCAATCTCCAGAGCGTTCTTCCCCTTCACCACATGTATGCAGAGCAGGCTGGTCTCATCAGACTATAAGTGGAGATTGATTCTCGATCACCCCCCTTTTCTGTCTAAGCGTGTCGGCCAAGGCGAATTCCTCCCGGCCCCTGCATACACGTACCTCTGATAAGGCAGTCCAATTGGAGGTAACGACCGGGCACTCCGAATCCTTCGGCATTGATAATCCCCTCATAGGTTTCCTCGCGCCTTCTTAAGAAGAAAACTGTTCGTGGGCTAACTGCAAAATGGTGGGCATAGCTTGATCCGTTCTCTTACGAGAATTCAATGTCTTAGACTCTACGGACTCCTTACTCCGTGTCAGTAGTTTTCAGTGAAGCAGTAGGCAAAAGTAACTTTCGAAGGCCTCCATAGTGGCAAATTAGATGTGAGTGTAACTGGAAGGATTTAATCCTGGCCATGCTCACATTCGGGGAAGTCTAACTATTCTATCTTGTTAGCCATGACCTTTCAAGGCGTGTATGAATACTCGTATATGGATAGAACTCAGACGGGCTATCAGTACCTCCCTCACGAGCATTTACCGCGTCCCAAGACCTTCAATGACCTGAGACAGGGGGAGGCGCATCTGTATTTCAGGACACCTAAATATACCTGAGGGAAGAGAAGAAGCGCCAGAAGTGTTTAACAATAGGGCGCATACTCGTATTCGTCTGGCATCTTGTTCCTTGGCGTCGACATACCGCCAAACAAGACTAGACGATCTGACGGGATAGCCGAATCCTTCCCGTGTTACCGTCCTTGAGTACTCTCAAATGCCGGTACCGGCCGCCTTCAAGAGAAACTACCCCCTGGCTCACGATATCTCCGTTCAACCTCAGAACTCAACAGTGGCGTTATAATTCTCACCGGCAGATATCTACGGCTTCTCGGCTCCAGTATGCCACTGGCTGGAACCCGCTGGGACTTGGCAGATTCCCTCGGCAGAAAGCAAAGAGTAATAGCATGAGTCAACGCTACCATGCTCAACGCTTTGCACAGGCAAATCTTGCAGACTCCTGATTGCAAGTTCTCACTCACTCTAGCCTTTCGAAGCAGGATACGGCAGTGGGGGCTTAGCATTACAGATAATGGAGAGAAAGAACTACTGCAACTTCGCCCTAGATACCGGTTGTCCTCTTACTCAGGGCTTGGTAATGCAGATGGCCTTGTTCTAGGATCACAGTAACATATTAAACGTCGGATACTTAAGTCCAAACATGTCTGGAAGTAGATGTGATCAGCAAAAGATCTAGATTGCGTTGCCACAGTCCTTGGGTATGATCTCCTTCTCGGTTTCCTTCCACCGGCGGATTCTGGCGTAGCCACCGATGGCGATCGTAAAGCTCCTGTTCACTGGATGGGTTCCCCGGCCGGTCAATGGGGAGCTATAGTCGGATCATGGAGACAGCTCAGCTGTTTCGAATAGGACGCCAAGTCACGGACGGAAAGTTGCTGGCGATCTTTGTTTCGAGAAACGCACCATGCAAGCCAGCCTGCCATCCCAACTTTAATCGTCTCAAGTCTCCTGCCAAGAGGTCCCGTCTGAAGACCCGCCTCGAAGTTTCCGCCAGTGTGGCGTAGTCGAACGGAAAGCCAACTTTTCTTCTTTGGTTCCTTGCAGACACGAGCGAGACCCCTTTGAGCTTAAGGCCCTCGAGAGAAACAGGAAGGAGATAAGAAAGCTACAATAGCTACATGGGGGACAATCAAGGCAGCTTTCCATTCGGGGTCTACGAACCAAATGCCTTTCGTTACCTCAGTACAGAAATAAGTGGCATCTACCGGATACCCTGGAAAGGCACGATGGGTCGCGGATTGGCAGTCGGCACGGAATCGAAGAAACAGTATAACCCACCGAACCCCAGGATCTGCGTTACGATGGACGGTCACGAAACAGCCAGCGTATGCATATACAGGGGTTTGGTTCTATTTTAGTTACGTGGCATTCACTTCTTTTTCTCATAAAACGCATAGCGCAGATTGAGATGTTACCTCGACCCATTACCCAGAGCTCTCCCATCCATGGCAGATTAGTCAACTAGGGATCTGCAATGCATATTTGACAACATCTCGGTCACTCAATCCCACGGCGTTGATGCTTCAATACCTACCCACTCGTCACACGTGAGCGGTGCCTCGCCACCAGTGGTGAACAGGACGAACCGACAAGACTAGATCGCCGCCTCGTGCAGTTCAACCTCTCATACAATGATCTTCAATGATGTTATATGCCGTCTGTTAGGCTTCTTCTGTATGGGAGTGGATTGTCCATGTAGGTAGCATTCGGTATACATTTCGTGGATTTATCTACGCACAAGAACCAAATTTTTGTCTCTGTCCCCCTACAGCTCGAGCATTGACAGGAGGAAACTGCAGTCCGCAGAAACGCAGGATCTGCGCGAATGCTGTGCGACGACGAATTCGCAAGTCCCCTCGCTGCAGTGTTCGTCCAAAGTTAGGGGCGTTCTCTTGGCCGGGTACCTAACTATGTACTTAGGCAGCTACGAAGCCTGGCAATGTGTATAATTTGCTGAATTGATAGCCTTTGGACCCTGCGAGAGGTAGTCTCTTGCTCCATACTCCGGGCTATTTGGAAAGGTCCCCGGGGCTGTTTAATTTTATCAGATGATTGGCGAGTGATCGGCAAGCTGGAAAGCTAAGCAACCCCCTCTACGCACCCCCGGCGGATTGTCGCGTGCGTGGCTTTTGCTCGATCCGAGCGGCAGCTTGGCCTGGGGAAAGGAGGGTGTACCTGGGCGCAAGGACGACAAGAGTCACTAGACGAACTGTGCACGCAGAGCCGCAGAGCATGGATGCCGTTTCGTTAAACGGCCGAGATAAAGTTATATATAAAGTTATCGTTCTTCTCTCGTTAGTGTAACGGGCCCTAATGGGTTTCTCGGGAAAGCAGTGCAGCTCCAGGTGGACGTTCCAGCGGATTGTGCCTCGTGGCAATGGAGCACGAGGGTTTCATTTCAGGTTGACCTGATACAGCTGGGGTGGTATCGATGCCACCTCCTCAGGCCAAGAATGCAACCCCAATGAGCTCTGACTGTTCTCCAGAAACTTCTTTCTTCACTCGTGGAAAAGAGCAGTAAAAGTCAGGGTGGCACTGGTAGTGGTCCGCTGCAACCTCGCTGGCCCTGTATGGAGCTGGTGGGATGTACCCCTTGTCCCTTGCCGGAGAACAACGCAACGTACCGCAGGGCAGATCCACAACAACGCGGTTTAGCACTCTAAGGAGACCTTGTATGTACCTCATGTACCTTTTGTACAATAAAGTAGACATGCCATATCTCCTTAGCTAGTGCTACCTACGACTCCCACGGTATTTTTAGTTAGTTTGCTTCCACTGGGTCACTATGTACTATATAAGATTAGAATATACCGTATATAGAAATTATACGGTGCGTGACCCCGCCGGTCCGTTCAAAACCGATCATCTTCGAATATTGGCAGCCTGCGATAGCGGGAAGCACCGACAGAACGCTCTGCTATGTCCTAACCCATACAATTTTTTATGTGATTCTACCTGACTACATAGCGGAGGGAACTAAGTAAAATTATTCCTGGGAGTTGTACTACTGTCTAGTAGTCTACAAGTGGAAAGTTGAAGGCGTCGGACCCGACACTTCTGCGGCCACGGTGCATTATATTTGTCAGTTTGTCTGTTATTCAGCTGCCCGAGCTTATCATACAGGTTGTGGCCTGCCAAGCTTCCCCCGTTATAACCCGTTTCTACATTTAGGAGCGGTTCTTTTCCAAAAGTACTACTGGTCGATAATTATGCTTATGGCTTATGCGCGACAACTTTTGACATTTTTCCCGGCGAAGTATCTGTGGGGCATGTACTCCAAGTATTTTGGCGTGCTGATATCTCGCTCGAGACATTTGCTAATTCGATAAATTTCTTATCGGCGATGCACCCAATGGATAAGCGTTATTTTACTGAAAAGCACGGACCAATACATAAGCTGTCCAAGGGCGATGCTAAAGTGGGTGATTTTGCCCAAAAGGAACTTCGGACGAAAAGGTTCTAACCACGCCCAGCACGTGGCAGGTTGTACATTTTTGGTGGGCCCCTACTTCAGCATCACTCTGCTTATGGGAAAGAACTGCTCCTTAGGGTCAGGTGACAATGAGTAGAAATCGTGAGGGGAAAAGCAGGGCATGTAACCGAATTGGCATATGCATGTAATGGGATCGAAATTTGAAGAAATCGATCAGATATCTGTAATAGATAGAGCCGGAGGACAGGCTCTTAAGCGTTCGGCTACGAGTTTTACACACGAAGTCTTTGCAGTAGATGTGGAATCAATGGGTACCGTCGATCCAGTATCGACGCAATATACTGCCGACACCGATACACGTCTCCATTCAGCCTATTTCGGTTATGGGGATATAGCTCAAGAGTATCTGATTTCACGTTCGATAGTCACTCAACAAGGCTCGTGGATGTGCGTCGCCATCTCAATGGTCTCTTCCGTAACAAGCGGCATGGCACGTAACACTCAGATACCTACATCGTTTTAGGGGCTAAAGAACACTGCATGTACAAGTCAGCTCCTGCCTTCCAGCGCCCTAGCCTTACCTCGTCGCAGGTTGGCCTTAGGTCGTACCGTGCCGCTAGCGGATTGTAGTTATGCCCTACCCCTATTAGGTACCTAGCTAGATTGGGTCAGGGCCTGAGAACAGCTCAGGCCTGAGCCGACGGATAACGCTGGGTCCTAGAACTACCTAGATATGAAATTAATTCTGTGCGGGATAGTTTATGGTATAGTTTTTCCATACATCGAATTACGAATGCACAACTGGCGATTTCCATGGCCGTGGGCGTCCGCCTATGTTTTTGTCTTGTAGGTACTTACATCTACAACTTTGGCGCTCGGATAGTACGGCTCGGCAACAGTAGCGCTTTATACGGAGGCCGTTCCGCGGCCTTACACCCGGGGAGCAAGGTTATCAGTCAGGTACCTGTGCAGGTGAGCTTTTTTGGGAGCGTTAGGTATATGTGTGAATATGCACGTATATACGCTCCATCACAGGGTAAAGTGATGTGAGGTGTCATATTAGGTCTGGCAGAGTACAGCCACGAGAACTCCTCTCCGCTCACCTTCCTTGGAGGCTTCCCGGCCGTTTCTTGCGCTTCTCTGCCTCCGAAACAGCCGCCACCGTTGTCTGTCTGCCCTGCCGCCCCCGAACTGCCACCGAACTAGCTACATGGTGTGCGAGCCCTGTCAGAGCCGAACGACCAGTCTTATTGCGTGGATCGCTATGCGTAAGGTTGAAACTTCGGAATTGAGGTGTCTTAACACCGAGCCCTGGCTCTCATTGAGCGCGACTCCTGCCTATACTCCGTCCTTCCTGTTGTGACCTCTCACGCTCATGAAGCGGGAAATGCATGTATGAGAAACGCGAACGAGACCATCCGAGCCTTCCAGAGGCGATGCTGCACGGGAAGCAGAATGGGGAAATCGGCAGAATATACCGCACAGTGGACATATTTGCATCGGAAGGATCTGTATCGTGGCGTCTGGATGTCGAGCCCTTGAGTCCGGCACCTCTAGACGCATCGCGGGTGCAGTGTCGTGCGAACCCGTCGTATTATCATAGGCCGGCTCACGCTAGCACCCCTGCCCCCGCCACTCTAGCGTGTGCGTCCCTTGTCGACCTCGCTATCGAGGCGGAGAGGCTTCCCAGCGGTACTATGGTGTTATGGCAAGTCTTAACACAATGGCATGGTCGCTGCGCCAAAGTCCCACCGCGTCTTTCCATATCGGGCTAAATTTAATTATTCGATAACTCGCTATTATTTTACGAATTAAATTGTTAAATATCATAAATAACTTTGCTTTATTACTTTTATACGTTATATGCATGTTATCATCCGTTAAAAATTAAAAACTTCCTAATTTGATAAATAAATTAGCGATGTACCTATGGTTAATTCATGCAAGGGTTATACCTAATTTGTATGGCGCGGCTACAAACGCGGCCCACACCTACATCCAGTGCGTTAAATATTTTGCTCGATACCATAGTATGTATGTACATAACCTAGGTACTGTCGGGACCGCCTGCTCTAAGCCTTATGTTAGACGTCTACCATTATGTGGACTGGTTAGCCGAGAGACATTCACCATCTTAAACCAAGGTCGCTCTAATAACGGTGCGCAATCACGAATAGGTTCGGGCGGGTTTATTCGGCTATCCTGCCTAGCGAGCTCTGACGGCCCCGCTGGCTATTTGATTATGAAGAACAAGCCCGCGCGGGCTGGGTCTTTTTACAAAGAACACCTAATAAAGGCATCTGGGTTTCTAAATCGGGGAAATCTGAAAAGCCTTCTTCTCAAGATTTCTTCTCGTCGTCATGGCTGGGAATTCTTCGGGGGAGCAATGCCCCTTATGTAGAGATATATACTCCACCCATTTCACCAACTCCATGTTTATCCTGTTAGGAATATTCGGCTAGATCCAGCTCTTACAGAAGCCCACACCATGAGTTGGGGTTTTGTTCTTTATTTCTAGTACCCACGTTAACGCCACGGCCGCCGGGTTACCGTTGTGCCTTATTAGCTAAGTGGGCAAATTAGCCAGTTGGAGAAGTGTTTTACCAGTCCGAGGCGGTAACTAGTGACAATGCACAACTAGCCTCCCGCAGCTAAGTAGGTGATAGTCCTGTTGAGCGACGGAATCCCTGTAGGCATCTCACTTTGTTCCTCCCGTCTCGATTTATTAATAGGTGCTGAAGATATATTGTACCCCTGGAATTCGTTTGGCCGGGCCGCCTGAGCAATACCTTGGGCGATCTGCGGCGACTGTTGCCTTCTTGCGATGCGTGACCCAAATCTTCAACCCGTTCGGGCTAGCTCTGGTGCGAAGCCCACGAAGCACGCCATGCAAGAGCTTGGGCAGGGGTTATTTCTACAGTGCCTGCCCTGCCATAGACCGGTCGACCCTACCATATGCATGTACCATCTAGGTTCTTACTTTGTAGCCACGACCAACTCAGGTCCGCTTGTATTGGTTGAGGCTCATCAATTGCCCTCCATCCCTACGTCCGTCTCAGTTCCAAAGTGGTATGTAGGTAGGTAGGTTGGCAGGCTGGTAGGTAGTATGGCTCTTAAACGACATCCGCATAGTAGCAGCCGCTTTTCAAACCAAACCAAACATTCGAGTATGCAATAGAAGGGCGTATCGATGAAGATGAATAAAACTTTGTTTCAGGCAAACGGGCTGGCTTCGATGTAACAATGTGAGGTCGTGCTGTTTCTATTTCTGATGACTTCCATCGTTAATCCCCCGTGTCTCCGTGTAACCGCAATGAACAAGTACACATTTATTATTATCATTATTGGCCTCAGCGACAAGGAGAGCGAGCATCTGAAACCACGGGCATTTCGTCCGCGTCGTCCCTTGTTTTCCGTTAAAGAACCCTCCTGTGCCATTGCGTCTGTGGCACCCCTGCGATCCCGCTTTGTAAGCCGTAGCAAGCTTGACTCTATCGAACAACCCTCCCCAGGCTGCTAGTACAAGGTCTGGAGCTGCAGAAAGGCCTAAAGGGGGAGCAACCACTTCCGCTTTATCGCTATGTACGCGAGCACGCGGCACCGTTGGGAGGATTCACCCAGCCCGTCTTCCTGACACAATACAACTGACCATTCAGACCCACCAATAAGCTAACACAACTCGACAACAGAGACTCGAGACTTGAGTACGTCCTTATATTACATTATATTACTGCTCCGGTTTCTCGTCCGAATCTCCTCGGTGCCGATTTGACTCCACCCAATATGTGGAGGCCACGGTGCACGTTCCACTCTGAACCTTGAATAGGACGTGATAACCAGGTCACAGCCCGCTCATGCCGTGATCTCGACTCGAACAGGAAGGCATAGCTTCTACACCGTAAATGACGTGCAGGTGCCCCCTTAGGGTATCATCGCCACTCCCCGTGGCGCTCGCGTACACAGAGACAGAGAAAGAAGAGAGATGCATACTTATATAACTTAACGCATACAATGATTCCCCCGGAGGTGCCGTCAGGGTCGCTATGAGAGGAGAAACTTATGGTAAGGCGAGGGGAATGAGTACCACCAGAGTCAGGGGTCGGGGCTAACCCGCAGAGACCCCCCACCCAGCAAATCATCAGCCAGGTATCGTGACCCACCTGTGCCATTCCTACCGTGGCAACGGCCGCAGCTGAAAAGTGCTGATTCTCCACCAGGTCGCACGCATGCCTTATTGGAATTCTTATGTAATCCTCAAGAGATCTCACCAGGTAGCGCTAAGACCCGCCTAGCTGACCTAAGATTCTGGATAGAGAAAATAGGCACCCGGGTAAGAAGTTTTTGGAGGTGGGAGGAAGATGAAAAATTACAGGCACATCGGAGCATCCTTCAAGCCGCCCAAGCCTTTAATCTCAATTCCCGATCGGTGCTCGGCAAGTGAACTCCTTGCCCTTACATGCGTATCTATACCGTACTATCTCTACCTAGTCGACTGCTGGGGTTCAGCAAATCCATGCGGGTTTTCTCTGCGTTGTGCGGTTTCTTCCTGAAGGATTCGCCAGGGGACGGTGGTAACTCAGGTGGCAGGCAAGCAAAGCGTTCTATGGGACCTTTGTTGAAACCGAGACAGGGGAATACATACATACCTTTAACACGCAGGGGTACTTTCAGAAAATGGCATGATTGCTAGTTTCGATGAGAATGATCTTCAGAGAGGAAAATTGCCGTCCCTGTAGCACTTTTCTCTCTCAAAACCTATGTTCATCGAAAGTAGCAATTATGCCATTTCCTAGAACCAGCGCGGTAAGGTACGCATACATGATTATATGTGTATCTCTGCACGTTCCGTCGAAGCACTTCCACCTGCACCCAAGAGCAAGGCGGCCTTGGCGGGGGTTGACTCTCATCCAGCTGCCCCCGCCAGAGAAGGTACCTCAGGTACCTCAAGTACCTAACCTACAAGGGGCCATGTACTCAAGGTATTTAGCTCATCTCGGCATGGCGACACCCAGTTTGCTATGCGGGTACGTGGCCGGAGCGGCACAACGCGAGAAACTCTACCTACCTGTTTCCGGTAACGAACTCGGGCTCACCGGCTGGGGGGAGAAGGGATGGGGAATCGACCCTCGAGGTGCCAGGTTACTCCAAGTTGCAAGTTAAGCATTATCTCGCTTGAGCATGCAACCACGAGAGACTGGAGTCCTTTTTTGTGGACAGGCAGACAGGGTCTTTAATAACACGTTGAACCCGCATAACACACCTACCCGATAGCAGCAGCGAGCCATGCACACGCAGGTTTTTGGTATAGGTAGGTGGCAAGACTGACTAACCCTGAGCCGAGACACCTGCCACCATGACCAGAGGTTCCTGGGTAGACTTCAGTACTTTGTCCCCACGAACATGATTGACAGACACCCCTGCTCGTGAGGCTAGCAGGCATGGGGGTGAGAGAGGAGAGGGCTCGCTTGGCCCTAACGGCTGGGGGGCGTGGAAGGCTTTCGAGGATCTGCGACTAGTGTGGGATCCCGGAGATTTCGTCATGTGTCTGTGACCGAAGTTCTCGATGCCCATAGCTATTTATCTACTTGAAGAGGCGCAACCCCGTTGCTTCGTTACCGGGCATTTACCTTCGCCACTTGAATGCCACGAGCTTTCCCAGTAGGAACCATTTACAGGTAACACAATTACATATAACGACCTGGAACGTACGACAGGCAATCCGGTCTCCTCGAATATTCCTCCACAGTTCTGGCACCATTCCCATATACTAGTTGCCAATAGACTAGGTGCGGGCTTGTTAACCAACAAGCTTTGGCACAACGCTTCCCGAGTGCTCGGACGATATCTGTTGCTTTGACGACAACAATGGCGACGGCAACACAATCCCCCTCAGGGGCTCCACCGCGCTGCGGACGCCCACTGACGACGTCCTATGTCGACCTGATGAAACCAGATGAGGACTGGAGGAACCTACCAGACGCGGCCGAACGCCGAAAGATCCAAAACCGTCTCGCCCAAAGAGCATACCGTAAGTTCCATACCATTTCGGTTGCAATCCCAACAGCACCGCCACCTCAACTCTAACCCGTCTTCCCAGGACGCAATATGCGTGATCGGACAAGGGAGGTCGAACGGTTAAAGAAGCAACTCCAGCAGCTCCAGGGCGTCCTGGGCCAGAACAACTCGACGACGCCACCGCCAGAGCAGGACTCGCCCAACGTCGGAAATGCCACCACCATGACGGACGGACGGTGCCAGAACGGCGCGGTAACGCCGCCATCCTCCTCATCACAGCGGATGGGCGAGTATGTCCACCAAGGCTGGCCTCACACCTCCGGCCCGGAACACGTGAACGGCCTCGGATTGACCACCGACGGGGAGACCCCCATGACCTTCGACACATCGTCGTTCTTCCCTCAGCTCCAGCCATCCAACGAGATGATGACGGGAATGGCAACGCCGCCCCCGTCGAGCGGGCGGAGATCACGGGCTGTCACGGGCTCGAGCGTCACCTCCGGTGGCCTGCCCAGCAATCACCACTTACGGAGAAGTAGCACGGGCCCTCTGATGATGACCCCCAACTGTTCCAGCCCCATGCCTCACCACCAATGGCATCAACCAACCGGCGCCGACAGGCGGGATTCGCTCCAGGTGGGCCCGATGTCGACGAGCTCGAGCCCGCTGCTACCGGTCTCGCGCGAGAGCTTCGGCATGTGCAGCAGCTCGGAAGAGGTGTCATTCATGCACTCGAAGCAGGCGTACGCCATGGACGAGGGTATGACGCCGACGGGCCCTGTGTACCCTCCCCCGCCGGATTCGGAGCTCCACCACCACAGCCGTAGCAGCACCGGGTGGTCGACGCCGGCCGACGGGGGCGCAGGCTCGGGCAACTCGCCGCTCCCAGGGGGTTACCTATCGACAGTGAGCGAGCTCCCCGAGGTCACAGCCGCCGCCAAGCCGCTGCCGGAGACGACGGCGCCGCTGCTGCACTTCGGGGTCGCGAGCGGCCAGATCGACACCCTGCGTCTGCTGCTCTCGCGGCCGGGCATCAACCTCAACGGGCGCGACAACGCCGGCTACACCCCGCTGCAGCGCGCCGTGGCCAACGGCCGCACCGACATGGCCGCCCTCCTGCTCGAGCATGGCGCCACCGTCGACACCGTCGAGGAGTGGAAGCAGATCGAAGCCCACCGTAAAGCCGACTCCCACACGCGCTTATGACAATCACCCCGCTTTCTCCGGTTTTCCTCCCCGTACATACCCGTCTATTGACTGAGGAACATGGCGACGTAGTCGGGTGTCCCTTTGCAATTGGACGTCATTGGCCGGTCGCGTCGCTTCTCCTCTTGTCATCTTGATGACTCAAAACGGCACATAACTGCCATTACGCCTTTCTTGACGGCATACGCGTCTCTGTATATTTCTTCCTCATTTGTTTTTGGGTTTTTTGACTGGACGACGTGGGTACGACGCAATGCATTGATGGGACCTGTAATGATACCAGTGGATTCTCTTTCTTTTTCATTCGCTCTGTCATTATTATCATCATCTTTCCAAGAGGGAAGGGGGTCCGGAAAGAGGATTAGGTTGGCTGTTTGTCTTTTTTGCTCGGTCCTTTCTAGTTATCTATTTCCACGATCATCTTTAGGGAGTGGGGATGAGATGGGGTGCGGGGCGGTGGTGATGCCAGTCATTGATGGCGGGATAGATACCTCCTTGTTTCGCTGGTTGGGCGGGAAACAGTCATATTTTATTGTTTCGAATGGGGCGCAGGGTTTCAGTCGGGTGGCCGTCGCCTCTTGAAAGATTCCGATCTCGTAGGCGTTCCACACCGGGGCGCGTATAACCTGCTATGTGTCAGAAGGACTCCTGTGTGCAATGATTGTGATGTGCGCCACCGAGCACGATCTCCAAAAAAGCTGGCAAGGGAGGCTCCCCCAACATGTATGTATATATGTCATCTCCCATCCCGCAGTCGGACAGAACCGAAGGAGGTGAAAAGTTAGTTCGTTAGTTCTGGGGTCATATCTCAAAGCCGCATATACTTCATCCATACTCCTCTCTGGGGACACGACCTGTCGCATTTTCGCTTGCGCACAACTACCTACTTGTGACACAGGGGAACCGAACGGATACCAGCAGCAAAGAGCAAAAACCATCCAGTCGGTACCCGCCGCGTCGCTCGGCCCAGCTCGCGTCTACCTGCTTCCTGCTTGGTGATGCATGTAGAGGTGCTGGGCTCCGTCGAAGCCTGAACCTCGTTGACGTAGTAGAGTACGGCGCCCGTGAGTTTTCTGCGTCCTCCCGGGAATCCTCCGCTCGGTATCGCCCCGCTCGACCCGAGGCAGCGGGCATGGGACCCTCCCGGTCCAACGCAGATGCAGATGCAGCAACGGGAACGCCCACGCCCGCGGTCACGGGACTGCAAAGCAAGCTGCCGCGCCATCGGTACCGCTCATGCGGAACCCCTTTTGCCGCACCCTTATCCGTCCCGCGGGTGAACCGGTCGCGGTATTGTGCCGAGCCGGTTGGTTGCCTACGGGTGATGCTACGCTATCTGGTCTTCGGAACAGCATGGGATTCGTCGTGCGGCCGCGGCTCTCTACTCCGCTAAGGGTGCTTTGTGTGTGTGTGTGTGTGTGTGTGTGTGTGCAGACCTGCCAAGTGTCTTAAGTAGTTTAGCGTTCTGACTTGGTAGAGACCAGTCTTCCGTCCCTGAAAAGGAAGACTCGCCAGTCGATCTCGCTCGTGGGGTGGTCACTGAGACGCCGCCGAGTGTTTCGCCGCCTGCGTGTCGGGATTGGCAGCGGTGATAGCCGGCCCCTCGCGTCGCCAGCAGGTTGCATGCATCGGTGAAGCCGATGGGACACAAGATCTAATACCGAATCCAGACGCCGATGGCCGTCGGCGACAGGCATCAAACGGATCTATCGGCAGGCGGCGGCCCCAGAAAGATGCGTTCTGTCGTGCGTAACTCAATGCGCGTCGTCCAGCCCATCTCCATGTATCGCCATGCGTGGCGTACTGTTCCAACGTGCACGCCACGCACATTCGAAATTCCCGTCTATTGTTTGTCTGGCAGCTAGCCGCTCGTATATGCACCTTGTATCTGTCCCGACAGTCGAAACCGCTAAGGCCACTAGGCCCCTACACTTGACAGCCCATCCTCCGCCTCGTTTTGCCGTGGACGCACCCGTTATCACACCTGCGGGCGTCGCAAAGTAGCGTAGGGCCCACCTGATCTGGACAGCGGTAGGACGAAGCCCGCGAAGGCGAGGTTGTGACAAGGCGGCGTTCGATCACCGCCTAACATGGGTAGTCATGCGGCGTGATACATGTGTGTGCTTGCCGCAGACAACTGCTGCTTCATTAGTTGCTCCCTCATGTTCTGACACAGATCCGTCGCTGCCTTCGTATCTATCCTATCTCTGCCGCTCGTGAGGGGTCGTTCTTCAGACGCGTGTTGCGAGTTGCTACGTTCTCCTCTCTAGTGCGGCACCACTCTCTTAGTGGGAACATCCCGCGAACAGCCACATAAATCGATCCGTGCTTCGTGGTCCTCTGTCCGGATAATATGCGGCGGATGGTCTCGCCGTCGGCATTAGGAGATCGGTCACTAGGATGTTACCGTTTTCCATGGTCTTTGCCCAGGTGGCGGCGACAGCACCATGAAACGTTGTCTATCATGAGAGGAGTGAAGGCGCCTGTCTATCTTCAGGCGAGCTTCTGTCGGTAATTTGCTCGGTATTCACCTTGGAGGTCGTAGCATCGAGGTCCTCTTACGGACACTCGGGGAATGATAAGGTTACCGTCCAGTCGTCGTGAGATATCGGCGGATGGAGGGGACATCCATCTTAGAGTGCCCGGGAACGTTCTCCCTTCCCTCGCAAGTTTCTCATTTTTTAGTCCGTTTCCCAGTGAACGCCTTTCCAGGTATCGGTGCAAGATTCGGTTCCAAGAGACATCTTCCGTGTACCCCAGGGAAGAAGGCCAACCTAAATACCACTGGCATGGCGTTATCATCGAAGCAGCGCCCCAGGATGTTGACCGCCACTCCTCGCTAAGAGTCGCTAGGATATAACTCATAGTAAGCAGCTAAATACAGCTGCCCTAGCAGGATGCAGGGTGTCCCAAAGAAGATAAGTGGCGCGTGCCAGAACATCCGGGCCCAGCTTGCTGGGACGAGGGCGGCGAATGAGCTTCGAGCAAGCGTTCCGAACGAGAGGGTCGAGGCTTCGCTAAGCCGGAAGCGAAAACCCGTGACCACATTCAGCCAGGGCCGCTCGCTGATGCGGAGTTCGCTTCGATTCCCTCGTACGATTCTTGTTGGCTTCTTCGCGAGCTATCGGGAGTCCGGTGTTGTTGTGAAGCCCAGATATCCTTGTCAAGGCTACGGAGTTGTTATCTGTTCGGCTCTTGCAAGGGGTTGCTTGCAAACTTCAGTCTGCTGCTTGGAATGGACAGTCGCGTTGAAGTTTGAGCAGCCGCTACTGCTCTTCTAACTCGCGAGCAGCTCAAAGGTACCGCCACAAGACCTGCGTCAGCGTCGCCTATATGATCAGTGCATTGTAATGCCATTATTCCGGGTTGAGCATTCTTGTCAGCTCCCTGCAACGCAGCAAGATACCAAGACTGCAAATGTTGGGGAGCTCTAGACAGCGGGAAGAGTGAGTATCAAATACTCTCAAGTCCCAACGCAGGCCCTCCTATTAGTAGTTTGAGCTAAAAGCGTCCAATGCGGGTGTATTCGTTGTATGACCCCTAAGAACAACGAGAAGTAGAAAAGTGATAGCCAGGCCGACCGTGACTTAACTATAGCTGCCCAGCCCGAAACAGGTTCTGGGAAGCACTGAGCTCGTAATAGTAAGCAGGCGTTGGGCGCTTGGGATTACCAGAGCGTCGGGTCGCTCAACCCTAGTCATGACCCTTGCCCCTGTGGCTTCCCCGATAGAAGTTGGCGGGCATCACTCCGAAAGGGGTGAGAGACCGAAATGTTGATGCGAGGACGCATCTCCACTTGTAGGCAATCTCGATGCCTAATATACCGTACTCGGAATCCGTTCCCGATGTCCGCTCATTCTGCTTATGTGTTCGGGATCCGTTCCATGTGATCATGAAATCAGCAGTTTCTTGAAAAGCACCATGGGACTTCACAGTCTACCCACTCTATCCCCAACACAGAAAGTTCGAGGAGCATCTGATCAGATGATGGATTCATGTTGAGTCCTGAAGGTCGCTGAGTGTTTTTCTCGTATTATACACTGCGTAGTTATAAGGTCACTTAGTAGACATGCGACAGGACAGCATAATAGTTAGCTAGAATCTCACTAGAAGTGTCGGCTGCAGTAGCTGGGGAAGTCCGAGAGATCAACATATAGGCAGCTTTCCTCCCCATTCCTTGGATGTATGGAAGGCCAGGAAAGGAATCGATGCTTATTGAGTCCGTATCTTCTTATACCCTCCTGGCGAGCCACCTTCTATGCAATGGCTAGCCTGTCGCTCCTGTCGCTCCTGGGCCGGGATATGGTCCCTGACAAGAAGTTCCAGGATAGCATGTCTCCTCGTCATGAGGTTCTTAGTAAGCTGGGCTAGAAACTTGCTGTAAGACCTAGATTCGCAACTCGGACCAGAGAAATCCTAGGCGTCGTCACATGTCCTCTATTAAACGAGTAAGACATTTGCCCGGTCTCTGGAATGGGAGGTTTTGACTGAGTATTTCTCACAAGCTATCGAATGACACGGCGCATTCGTCCAAGCCTATTTCTTCCTGCAATTCCGGGTATCCACCACAATGCCCTATTTGGTTTGCTATGAGGATGATTCCGATGGTACAAGCATAATAAATGACTAATATCCCAAAGAGAATCGTTAGCCCCTTACTTGCGTCTCCCAAATATTCTAGATCCTAACACACTCAATAACATTGGCCCCGCCGGACGTGGGAGAAATGGCAACATCCAGTTAGGAATTTAGCAACGTGGAATAAGATACCGCGATTAGCTGGGCTGACCCCGTGGGTGAAAGTTCGAACATGGCATCAAGTGTATTGGCTGGATATATACAGCAATATACCAGCATATGCGGAATATATACGGACTGGTAGATAATATATACATAGAAAATTAGAAAGACCTGTCAAATTCCTGTATGCGACGCCCTTGAGCCTTTTCAGCCGCTTGGCTGATCAGACAATCCGAAAGCTCTCTACAGGGGGCTCGAACGAAGCGCCATGGTTCAATCGAACGAATTGTTTATTTGCAGGACTTCCACCACTGGGTGCCCTGGCAGGTATAAGGCGGCTCGCACTCCGTGGGGCCGGTGTAGCCCTCACCGCCGCATTGTCCGTACTGAGGCACTTTTCCAGGCGAGGGCCCACTCGTGGGCTCGGGCTGGGGGTCCTCAGGGGGAGTCGTGGGCGGGGGTTCGGTGCCGCCGCTCTTGTTCAGCGAGGAGACGACTCCGTCGAGGAAGCCGCCGTTAAGGAACAGCTGGGACATGTCCCAGATCATGGCTCCGCCAAAGCTGGAATACTGCTTACTGAACTGCAAGACGGGGTCGAGCTGGCCTACGGGGATGTAGCCGCCGCCGGCACCGGCGCTCGCGGGAACGCCCACGAGAACCTTGACGTTCTTGTTGCGGCTCGTCTGCCGCGCCCAGGCGTCCCATTCACCGAAGTTGTACGGGTTCGGGTTGGCGTCGGGCCGGAAGTTGACCACGCCACACCAGTTGTTGTAGAACTGGATCATGACGAAGTCGAAGTCGACGGCGCCGTTGAGCATCTCATTCATCGCCGCGTCCGGGTACACGCACTGCGGCGCGGCCGTCATGTACATCGGCTTGCCAGCAGAGTTCATACGGGTGCGCAGCTGGTCTGCGAAGGGCGCCAGGTTTCGCGCCGTCGCCTCGAAGTCCATGTCGAAACCGTCGATGACGGCGGAGCCAAAGGGGCGGTTGGGGGCGGCCGTGTTGGAACCGAACATGTCCCAGACATTGTCGGCGACCCGGCGCGCCTCGTCGGCGCTGGCGAAGCCGCCCTGGTTGTAGGTCATACCTCCAATGGAAAGCAGAATCGTCTTTCCCTTCGCCTGACATACTTTAATGTCCTCTCTGTGCTAGGTTAGGTACGTGAGAATGCGAACATGATTCTCTGATGGACGTACTCAATCTCCGGGCATCTGAATAGCTGAGTGCCCGCAATAGGAGAGCACCTGTCCGTGGCACTGGCAAAGTTTACGATCATCGGGTTCAGCCCGTTCAAGAACGCGATCGGGATGATCTAGACCGAACGACGCGTTAGAAATTTGAGCCGCTCAGGTCATGATTAACACAACATACATCGATCTTGTCGTCTGTAGCAAGCATGTCAGCGCAATCAAGTCAGTGTCATGCGGGGAGCTCTTACCGTTGCAGTATTCCGCAAGACGCTTCTGTGAGTTAGCCTGACCGGCCGAGTTTTGGCCTGTAGTGACGAGTCAGCTATATGTCAGAAATTATATTCGACCATACGCACCCCAATATACGGCGACATTGCTCTTTGACGAAGGATCAAAACCAGCAAGAGCCGACGAGACAAAGAGCGTAGCAACAGCTGCGAAGCTGAACTTGAAGGCACCCATTTTGCGCACATGCAATCGTCCACTGGCTGAACTCGGTTTGACTTGACTGTCTTGACGCAGATCAATGCTCCAAACTGAAAGCGAGGAAGAGGTCGGGAGCTTTATACCTCGTTCACTGGAGATATGTGAAGGCTTCTTTGTTCCTACATAGCTATCGCAGCCGCCGGTGATGCACCAACATCCATGTCACACCCTTTGGATGTGTGACCCCCCATTCCACGTTCGTAGCTTGTTGAGCAATGAACTAAATGTTACCTGCCCGTTAGAACCTTTGGTCCGAACCTTAGGGCTGCAATGAGTCTTTCCAGTAAGCCTATGTGGTCCAGAATGAGCCTACATTCTCCAGATATCTGGCCGCTGATGTCACCATCAGTCACAGTAATAATGGTTATAATATGCTCTCACGCGCGGCGCGTCGTGGTGTGGAGGCTGTAGGCTAGCCTCAGGTGTGCCATTACTATGTTTCACCAGGACACTTTTCTCTGATTCGGTATGGCTTAACGCCATGATATTCAGGAACAAGCAGGTGGTACATGCCATGCACATGCAAGGGCGGGAATATCTTAGCTTAGGAGCCTCGATAGGCTGAGTCGGAAATTAAGGTTACTCCTCCTCTTGCAATGCTCCTGCGAACCAAGCCCCATAGCTCATGGCGAAATCTGCCCTAAGATAGGGGAATATATCCATATTATGTGCCGTTTACCGTTGATAGTCCATCTGCGCAATATCTCGCACACTAGTACTTCAAAGTCTCAGTAGCTCAGCTCACCTGCTTCTAAGTCATACTACTGTAGTTCTCAAGACGCGACAGTGGGTCACGCGAAATGATCATGTTGGAGATTCCCTATGCAGACTTCCCCTCCTGTCTGTCAGAGACCGTCTAATCACATGTCTCTATAACTACCTACTCGATCTGATGGGAGTCAGGCACGCGTTTCTATTGTAGCTAGCTAATCTAGGCAGCTTCCATTTAGAGAATAGGGGGTGAACACAACCAATGAGCTCGGCGGTAAGGAGGCTTGGCATGCGAGCACTTCTTCCCGATTCGGGAGGACTGTTACGTTGTATACCCACTCATTTCGTAATCAGGAGACTAGAGAAGTCCCGGCGATTCTTGACAATCCGGCACAGACCGGATCTGCAAACTCCAGCAAATTTCTTGGGCCCCATGCGACCGCGTTAATTATTTCTTTTGGGCCGCCCGATAGGGACAAGCCTCTGGCCGGCCGTTGGAGATATATGAAAAGATGTGTAAGTTTAACTGCGTTAACAGTTAAATACAGTAAACCGGCATTGCCCGCCGCCGGGTCCAAATTAGGAAGGGATATGTAACCCCAAAAGAAGTGTAGGAGTATTCAGGATCTGCAACGTTACTACTGCTTTCGGGTCCCAACTCTAAACCCCACCAAATCCCACCTTTATAGGAGTGGTCTTCATGACAAGCTACTTAGCTTAGACGACACTCCTCTCGATAATCGCAGCAGTATATGAAAGGTCGCCTCTGTTCTCACCCCCTGCCACTCCTGCTGTTCTATCGTAGCTGAAATCCCCAAACAAGAATTCTCTGTCCACGACGCGAATATGCCCAAACAATAAGCTCATCCTTAGACATCTTATTATACTCTTTAGCAATGTAGCCTTAAGATAGTAAGCAAACCCGCGTTAGCACGGCCTAAAATATTATAGGTTCAATATATCTGCCTATATGTTACTACCTACGAGGGTTACG